>JANVCQ010000004.1:9268447-9283538 GCA_025531925.1 Erythroxylum plowmanianum
ATGGTTGATGTAAACAGTAAACTAGTAAAGTATACAGTACAACTGTATAATATACCAATATGGACTATTTTGCAATTTTTAAAAATTTTAGGGATTATTTCATAAATTTAAAAAATTACCCGAAACGATACCCGATACCGAATGATAACGGTACAGTTTCGTTTCAGAACTCATTCCGATACCAAACCCGATACGTTATTCATAACTTTGCTGAGAAGTCATCTAATTGTACTTCAAAACCTGCAAGTATATGAATGTCATAAGTCTTACTACGTCTTATGTCATTATACTATAATGACATAATTTATAGTATAATAATTATATTTTTATTTTTAATAATAAAATAAATAAATTATTTGAAGAATAAAACTTGAAATGATTTAGTATAAAATTTTTACCCTCTAATAAGAATAAAATAAAAAGCAGTTCGTAAAACATATATATTTTATTTTCAGTTCTATTACAAATTTTAGCTAATTTTATTAGAAATCTCAATAAAATAAATTAATTTTTAAAAAATAAGAAATGAAAATAACCCATAAGAATTATGTTTATGCGTACGTCAATTAATGGTAGAAATCAAGATATACGGATGAAAAGGCCAAAACTATTAATGTTTGGTCAACATGTCTTTACGTGAGCTTCACCAGAGAGGATAAAAGCCCTAAAACCCTGACTTTCCCAAACAGCCAACAAACAGAAACATGGACGATACAGCAACGGAGATGGAGGTGGAGGTGGAGGTGGAGGAGAAACATCTTGATCAAAACCCGAATCCCAAAAAGCGATTCGGACTCAGAAACACCATCCAAACGAACTTCGGAGACGACTACGTCTTCCAAATCACCGCCAAGTAAATACACATCACTTGCTTCTCTTTGTATTATCATATTTAGTAAATATTAACCAAGAAAGATACTTTTTGGACGATTAGTTAGTGAGGTATCGAGTATGACGAGTGTTAGATTTTTAATTGGTTGAAGGGATGACTGGACTTCAATGGCTGTTTCTCTGTCAACGAACACTGTCAAGCTCTACTCTCCGGCGACAGGTCAGTATCAAGGAGAGTGTAGAGGTCACTCTAATACTGTCAACCATATCTCTTTTTCCAATTTGGCGACGCCTCATGTTTTGCATTCTTGCTCCTCCGATGGTACTATTAGAGCTTGGGACACTAGAACTTTCCAGGAGGTCGTCTCTCTCTCTCTCTCTCTCTCTCTCTATCTTTATTTTTATATGCACCTGAATTTGTGGTTGTATAGTGGTCTGGATTGGTGAATTTGAAATGTACTTGTATACTTCAGGTTTCACGCATGCATGCTGGTTCTCAAGAGATCTTTAGCTTTTCCTTTGGTGGATCTAGCGACAATCTCCTTGCCGCAGGGTGTCAATCGCAGGTTTGATAAATAATTGATTTCATTCTCAAACTTTATGTATCTACTTCTTTGTGGATATATTAGTGATGTCTTTAATCAAGATTGGATTCCAGAGATGCAATGTGCTCTTGTTTCTTGTTCATTCTATTGTCTTGCAACATTTCTTTTGATTTGCTCCTCGGTTTATGTTAGATACTGTTCTGGGATTGGAGAAACAGGAAGCAAGTGGCCTGTTTGGAAGAATCTCACGTGGATGATGTCACTCAGGTTCAGATACTTGTTGAAATTTTATCCCTTTTTTTCATGACCAAGTGTACAGCTGGGAGGTGTTAGCATACTTTTTCAATCTTATGAATTGATTTGCACTGTTAATTGTTATGTTGAGAATATCTGTTACGGATGCAGGAGTTCCTGCTGAAAGTCCCAATTACTCAGTAATTGTCGATAGATTGTATTATGCTCAATGTTCAAACTTAACATTTCCTGATGAAGGATCCAACTGTCTACCTTTAGCCATATCCGACTGGGCTAGATGCTCTGCTGCAAACATGTAATTTTGAGATCTCTCATCCATGTGATAACACTTTTAGATCAAAGAAGATAGATATAAATGAAACTCACAAGTATCATACTATCCTGGAGAAGAATAAAAAATGAAAGCCGATATCATTCTTTGACTTGTGTGCATAGAATTTGACATGGTGATAGTCAACATGGCACACTTAATATGAATTCAGAGATGCAGCAAGGTAAAGGATGTTCTT
The DNA here is from genome assembly GCA_025531925.1 of Erythroxylum plowmanianum. NCBI lineage: Eukaryota > Viridiplantae > Streptophyta > Magnoliopsida > Malpighiales > Erythroxylaceae > Erythroxylum > Erythroxylum plowmanianum. The sequence continues at coordinate 9,270,588 of JANVCQ010000004.1, forward strand.
ATGTCTGTCCCCACTGGATTGTTAGGTTACGTGCATTAGGAACACTGTAATTGAGCCATTGTCTTACTGAATACAAATAATTCCCAAGTTGTGCTCTGGGATGCTACTGCTTCTGTTTAGAATGTCAATAGCAACATCGATTACCTGATTTAGAATCTCATCATACTTTCTTATTTTTGTTGATAGGTTCATTTTGTACCTGGCTATCAAAACAAGCTAGTTTCTGCTTCCGTCGATGGCTTGATGTGTATATTTAACACTAGTGGGGATATCAATGATGATGACCATCTGGAGTCAGTAAGTTGAAGCTTGTATTTCTCATTCAGTTCCATGTTTGCGTATGCCATAGATTTAAAAAATCTTTTTGTTCTTAAGCAGATGATTGGTATGTTTTCAGTGGCTGGAAAAAGCTATTTCCTTTGATTTCTTTCTATGCATGAAGTGATTTGTTGGTGCAGTATTTAACTTTATCCTTATACTTTGAACAAGCAAGGTTTTCTATATTAGTTTCTGCGCATGCATGGAGCACGTTTAATCAGGAACTCTTGTGATAGCACTTCCAAATTGCTGTAGGTGATTAACGTGGGAACTTCAATTGGAAAAGTTGGATTTTTTGGAGAGAATTACCAAAAGCTTTGGTGTTTGACACATATTGAAAGTTTAAGGTAAAATTAATTTTTTCTGGCTATTCTCAACAGAACAAGAATCTTATATTCTTTTATGTTCCTATACGAAATGTTAACAAATCCAAGTCTAGTCTAGACTGAATATTTACAATATAGGAATTTTGCCTAGTTGCACTTCACACTAGCAGTTTTATGCACGCATGTTGCACTACGTGATAGCCTTTTGTTTGAGATGCACAATTGATATTAACTTATTTTTCTCTTCCTTTCCAGCATTTGGGATTGGAAGAACTCAATAAATGAGGCTAACTTAGAAGAAGCCCGTTCTTTAGCCTCAGAGAGTTGGGCACTAAACCATGTATGATTTCTCCTGTAAAATCTACAATGATAAACTCCATATGTTCCTTGCCTTCGTTTGCAAATTTTACAGTTTGCTGTATCTGTGGGGGGCATCATACGTTGTATTAGGATGATAGGTTTTGTTATCTTTATAGGGATATATTTTTGGTTCAATCTCCCCCCTGGCTCTGGTAGCATGACGTAGTACTTAGCCTCTGCACATACTAATAAGGTTCCAATCATATGTATGTGTGCTATTGCTGAAATAACCCTATACTGCTAGGCAATATTAACAGTTTTGAAAATTTTAACTTTTAACAATTCACCTTTGAGTTTCCCCTAAATTCCAGTTGGGAACTCTGTTTTTCATTTAGTATTATTTGACCTTTAAAATCTCTGGAGAACATATTCATTTCAAGTACAAATAGACAAACATGTTCTCAACGTCTCTAGTTTAAGATTTTATTGTCTAATATTCTTCAAGTTCTGTACATCAACTAGAGAAAGAGTATAGCCATTACATTTTCATTAAAGTCGGATGCTTTCTTGTTGTTATCAGTTGCATTTTTGGGTATGAATCTGTTATTATGAAGCACAAGTTGACAGTCCCTTTGTCCTTGGCAGGTTGATTATTTCGTTGATTGTCACAATCCAGGAGAAGGTGAATGTTTATGGGTAATTGGTGGCACCAATGATGGTGCCCTGGGTTATTTCCCAGTCAATTATAGAGGAGAGAGAGCAATAGGATCGGCAAAGGCAATTCTAATTGGTGGCCATAAGGGGGTTGTAAGAAGTGTGTTGCATGCGCAAAGTCATGGCCTGTTTGGATGGACAGGCGGTGAAGATGGCCGTTTATGTTGTTGGTTGTCAGATGATTCTTCTGAGATTAACCGAGCCTGGATCTCAAGTTCATTGGTTATGAAATCACCCAAAAATCGCAACAAAAATAGGCATAGTCCGTACTAATATTTGTATGCATTATTAGTTCAAATCTTGTACGCGTCAAGTACTGAATATTGTTATGAAGTGCAAATACAAAGGTTTGGAAAATGTACCTTGTACGTTTAACATGGCTTCTTATTCCATTTTCCATAAGGTATATCGGTGACTCCTCCATTTGATCATGCAAATATAGACCCAATTCAATATCAATGCCAGCAAGAATTTACACTGTTTCGCAAGGGATCTAACTTATACAAATGAAACATTCAGCCACGATAACGTTAAATCACACAATAGTAATGTCTAAAACCCATAAACTAGAAGCGTTAAAACTCGACTACAAGCAGATCAGACTCTAGGGAAAGAAACCACAATCCCATCTCATATATTTGGTTTCTCCTATAATTAAAACTCAAAATCAACAATTGATTATGCAAAAGTGATTGGCATTGGGCGCAAAATGCTTCATAAAACTAGCAAACTTGCCCAAGTTTGGGGGGGAAAAACTCATCCGTCAGCCCCGTCCTCGCCCTGCACCTACCACCAAAATGAAAATGATCAATTTATTAACATTGACATGCCTTTTGATCTGAAAAGGAGAAGTGCAAATGAATAAATACATAACATTGCGTACTAACAGTTTCCTCCTATTCCTATATCAAATTACCTTTGTTCCCACCAGGCTTCCCACCTGGACCACCTTTTCCTCGGCCTCCACCCTTAGCAACTCCATCATCAAGGCCTCGCCCAATGCCTTTTGCTGTCCTTCCACCAGCAACGTCCTCTCTACCTCTCCCCCTTCCACGCCCTCCTACACCAGGTGGCTTCCTATCTGAAATAGATAATTTACTTGTTAACTAGACTGCTTCAGCATTGATGGATGGGAAAAAGAAAACCAGACTTGCTGGATCCTTTTTCTCAGAGTACGAAAAAATGAAAGCAAAGAAGAGAAAGGAAGAATTAAAGCAAATAAAACTTGGAAGCACATACAGCATGACTAACCAAATTACTTTTAAGCCCAAAACAACGCAAGTGATAATATGAACTAAGAAATGTTCCTTTCAAGAAATAGTTGCATGTTATCGAACAAGAACATATTGCTAAACAAGGAAACTAACCTGCACGATTCTTGGTTTCTTCTTGCACTTTATCAATAACCTGTTATGTGAAAGAAAAAAGATTACATGCAGAACAGATTTTACAAGAATGAACACCATCTAGCACCAAAAAAGCCAACAATGTTGAAAATATGTACAAAATTCTTCGGTCACAATCAACATCCTACAAGGTAGCCGAAAAAGAAAAAAATAAACATACAGTTTCTATAATCAAGCATGCATATCTATCACAAGTTCCATCAATTTAAAGATCAGTGGCATCTAAAATGAACATTCAAGCAGGTGGTCTTTCTACTGTTTATATTACTTGAGGGGGAATGAGCGATTGGAATAAAAGACTATACAGATGGTACACAAAACAATCAATAAATTCCAGCCTCAAAGCATTATCAGAACTTCATATTTGATAATAACATGATTTTCTTTTTTACCAAAAATACAAAAGTTACTACTTCCATGGTGAACCTATTGCCACATGTTAACATCTCGTAAAGGATATTACCTCATCAGGCACTCGAAGATACTTTATAGTATTTCCACGGATATAGCATTCAGGCATTCGCCAAAAACTGTCTCCATCCTACATCATAAGCCAGATAAACTGTAAGCTAGTCCTCAACAAACAAGACAAACTTACAAAAAATTCATGTAGATCAAAAGTATACGGTACTTTGGAGGTACAGATAACTTCACGTAGGTGGATGTTCATCCAAGTATCACAATTGACCAAATGCCCATTGTAAGTCTCCCCATTTTTCAGTTCCAACAACTGTTACAAGATACAACCACCAAGAATTACAAGCTGCAGAAAACATGACAAAAGGGGTAAACAGAGTCTGACGCAGTAAACCAATAAGGTAAACAGAGTCCACATGAAAGTCAACGCAATAACGGAGGATCTCTTACCATGGGATGGCCTTGTGCCGTCTTAAGAAGAGAAAGAGGCAGCTGCCGTAAGAAAAAAAAAAAAGAAAAAGTTTAGCAAAAGATGATCAAAGAGAACATAAACAAATTATTAGTACACGAAACTATAAAAATAACGATAAATGCGTTCTTTATCAACCTGAGATTTTTTTTAAAAAATTGTTCTAAACAACACAAAAAGGAATAGAAAATCCAAACAACAACAAGAGACGCAAAGAAAAAATCGAAAAGTTGGGATCTTTACCATCTTTTAGTATTGGGAAACAAAGGGGGCGTTCCTGTGAGAGGGAGAGTAAAGTGTCAATGTAAAGTCAGTTAAATCAGCTAAAATCACAAAAATAAAGGAAGAAAACGTCAACGACTAAAAAATCTAACCGCGAGCTGTATGTTACAGTTGTTACCCACAAAAGTAGAGTTAAGAGTAGTGAGAAGCCTTTGCTAAGTGCTACTAACTTTGAACTTTCAGTGGCAGTGGGCTGCTTGGAGCTGGAAGAGAAAAAGAACAGGTACTAGAACACGGAGACCGACTTTGAACTCGCTGGCTAGGGAATTTTAAGGGTAATTAGGAAGAGTGAATAGGGTCGGCTCGAATAGATGACCCGATTTGTTGAGTTTTTAAAATCCTTTTTCCTTTGCTTTATGATCTAGAGCTTTAACAAGATTTGGAATTTATTTATGCTTTTTCTTCATTATAAATGTGTCATAGACTTCTGTGATAAAAATAGCTAATATAGAAATTTATATTTCCCTTTTAAAATTATGGAGAAAGGCATTCATAATTCATGAAACAAATCAAAGTGAAAAGAATTCATATATGCAAACTTGGAAATAACAGAACAATTGATCAAATATACAAACAACGGACTATTACAAAATTGAGGTCTGTTCACCTCAGCTTTACAACTGCCGAGTGGATTTCAGGGTTAGGATACATCTATCTATGAAAACAATTAACTACAGACAACATTGTCATGCCTAACCTCATTCTAACAGAAACTTCTGTTACACGAACTTTGAATCTTTACACGATAATAACTTAAGAAGAGCACCGGTCCGGTCGGTCACGGAAAGAGTTCAATGTTAGCTTCATTTTTATATTTCTTGTAGACGGAGGTCATATCAACCAAATGACGCATAGTTGGTCTACCATGGGGGCAATTCCAAGGTGACTTCAAGTCTGCCAAGTGCTCTATTATCTGCGGATGAAGAACAGATGACTACAACTTTTTCTGCAATGATATCTTTCTCAAGTAACATCACAATCGTAGTGAACAGGATAAATACAATGCCTAAAGAGTGTTGGATTGAAACAATGTAAGAAGGATTTGTAAAAGATTCATTCACCTAATACGAATATCAAAATTTTGTTATTTCTCAAATAGGCATGATGATCTCGTTTCACAGAGAATAACATCTCTAGGAACAAGGGGTGCTATCAGGTATTACCTTCTGCATCTCATTCCTCCCCAAGGCATTTCCGATCATGACAGAGGATCTGCATGCCCGTGATGCGAGCATCGCACGAACTCTTGATGGGCAGACAGAATCAACAGTGTCCATTTTGTAACTGCCAATTATTGAGCATTCCTCTTGACCATCAGTAAGAGTAGAAATCAGGTCTTTGACATCTGTTCCAAAAGAAATTTACCGGTAAACTACTCAGGTTAACTGATGCAAGATTCAAAGAGCTGTCCCCAATTCAAAGGCATTACGTTTCACCCTTCCTCAAAAGGAAGACAACAGGATGATGACGTTTTGACCAACAAAAAATTGAGGAATAAATATACGAGGTCATTAGCTAAACAACTTAGTCATGACAATATGCATCTGAATCTCAATCAAGCAGCCAATTAGACAGTTCTCCCTAAGAATGTTTTTTCATTAATTGAAAAGAAAGCTCTTTCCCTACCTTCCAATCACACAGATGTCAAGAAAGTTGTTGCAATGAGACTGTCTTTTTTACATGGTTATGGTGTGTATAGCCCTTTGGGGGGTAAATAAACACATCAGAAGCACAAAAGATGGATCTGATATCATCGTATATGCACAGAAAAATATTTAATCACATGAACACAATTCCAGGTATATTATATGTTAATCAAAGATGTTTTTTGGTTTTTACGTCAAAAAAAATTGTCACACTCGGCTGCAGATCATAAGTTTCCTGTATCATATACAATTGGAAGGATAATCAAAAAGAAAAAGGCTTACCTTCAGCTCCAAAAGTTGTGTTCTTGCTGAAGGGAACAGCTTTCAGTTTGAAGCGGTGTCCAGGTTGTGCCTGTAGATCCTCTTCGAGAGTAAATCCATTTTTCCTGACAAATTGGAAAAACCATACCCAAGTTATCAGCATACCATGGATGATCTTGTAATAATTTTTATAACTGGTTTAGTTGAAAAATCACAACGAAACAAAAATCAGTCAGAAAAGAGAATTGGTGACGCATGGAACGTATTTTACCTTATTATTCCCATGTTCATCGAAGCAACTATTTCCTCTTCTGGAGATAGCTCCAGTTCAAGTGTCCTACACATGATACCCAAAGAACAGTCATTAAGACTTTCTGGAGAAGACAAAGGAACCATGTAATATTGTGATGGCAAAAAGCTGAAACGTGATATATTGTTCTTGATCCACCGTTACTAATACAACCTTATACCTTAGAAAGGAACAAAGATTCCACAGATGAAAAACAAAGAAGGGATCAAACTCTTATGCATGTTAGATAGCTACTTCTAGGAAAAGATAAATTGATGTAGAAATCTGTAATAAAGGTCATGAATATCACCAGACCTTACCCAGAATTTCATTTAATTTCAATTTAGTAATTTAAAAATTGTAACAGATCTATCAGTTCATTACCGAAGTAAGGGTTGCTGATTCAAGATGGTTGATTGACATAGTCGCTCAAAATTGTACTTCTCATCAGCAGCATGCTGAAAAAAGTAGCAGAAATGCCATGAGAAAATTCAAATTGTTTCACAAGAACACATTTGACTACAGAAAACTGGACATCTGCTTTTTTAACTCAAACTGTTAAGGGGATAGAAACTACAGATAGAGTAACAAGAGTATTCCAATCCACAACAAAGATACCTGATCAACTATGAATAAATCATTATCCAACTTTCCAATGATGAATCCAAGATTGAATTGTCCAATTACCTACACATAGAAAAAATGGAAATAATGCCACCCAGACAATCAAAGATACCATTGACAAACTTGAGGAGGGACAAAAGTAATTGTTCAATGAAGGACAACCTTCATATGACAAAAGTCTTGTTTTTTGAAAAGTCTTTCCAACTCAGTAATAGCAGCAGCTAGAGCTCCTGCTTTTCGCTCCTCATTGTCTGGTTGAGAAAGTTCCAGTGATGCAGCGGCATAGCTCCTGTGGCTGCTTTAGAAACCAGGTAAGCTAATATCTAGATGAATCACCAATTTCCTAAGTTGATCATATTTCATACCTTTGGATCTTCATGACTCCAGAAAAACAGTTAGACCGTAACCTCAGCAACCTCTGCTGCCTCCTTGTCCTCAAGTCTCTCAAACTAAATTGCAGTTTGGAACATATCTTTTGCGAAGAAGACACTGAAGGACCTATGACTGAGTCATTGGATTGTATTGGAGGAGTTCTGATGATAGGATCGTCACATATTTCATCAAGAGATTTGCTAGGAGAAGCAACTGATGCCATACTAGTAAGAAGTAATGGTTTTCCCATCTGTGCAGCGTCCTGGATATTAAGTTAAAAAAAGGTTAAGAAAGGCAAAATTACAAGAAGTCCCAACACATTTACATTTTCCTCCAATCTTCCTATTACATTAATCTCCTTAAAGCATAAAAAGTTATTATCAAGATATTTGTTAACATTAAAAAAAACAACTAAATGCAGAAAAGTTTATGGCACAAACCTCCTCAGGGTTTCCACCCTTGTTATTCCCACTTGAAGGGGGTGAATTCCCAAATTTATCATCATTTGTATCCACTCTGAGGTACTTGGATGGCTGTGCCTCACTCCCTTCACCAAAATCCTCAATCTGATGATGATTACCAGAAAATTCTCTATCCAAACAATGGTTGACAAAATCATTTTCTGTGGGTTGACAGCGAAGAGTTTGCTTTCTTAGGACTGGAACTTCAGATAGTACTGCACTGTTATCTTCTTGCTTTCTCTTATTTATGGTTAAAAACTTATTAAGTGTTGACTGAAGTGAGCAGGAGGTACTAATAGTGATTCTACTTCTATAGGTATCTAACTCAGTGACTTTAAAAGTGGGTGGAGCATTTTCCTCAGTTATATCAACCACATGAGTTTTGAGTTGTCTACTGTTACTCTTCAATAAATTATCAGTCTTCTTAGTGTCATGCAATCTAAGAGTGAAGTCCTTCATCTTGAACTTTTCATCAATATCTGGGACAAATGTTCTGTCAATATGCAGGGAATGAGATCTATCTTGTCCAGTTTTAAGAGGACTACTGTCCTGCAGAATGTGCTCCCCAGTTTGAATATCACCAGAATCACTGTCACCAGCAGGTAGTTGCTTTGACAATAAACAAGACTTATCATGAGGAGAATATGACTGAGGATGATTTGTTGGGCCAGCACACTCATCAAAATTGTTAACAGAGTAGCATGCATTACTTGAAGAATAAATCTGCTGCAAGCCCTCCCTTAGAGCTAGTAATATGGAGCTCTCATCAGAAAAAAATATTTTCCTTTTATCTGGAGTTACATTGACATCACATTCCATGGTTGGAACAGTGAATTTCATGATGGCAATGGGATATTGCCGGGAGTTTGCCCCTTTATATAACTCGTTCACCAGCTTGCTGACTTTTGGCATGTCAACTGGTCGACCATTTACAAAGTAAAATTGTCTATCTCCCAAACTGCGACCACAACCCTGTCCAGACTTGGAAAGGAAGCCATCAACCTTACAACCATTTGACAACTGTATATACACAGGCTCTAAGCAGCTGAAGGTGCTCATGCCAAATACTATAATGATGTTATCTTTTAGGGAATTACTACCTTGTGTTTTCAGAACAACAGATTTAGCACTTTTCCCAGCTGCATTGGTGCAGACTAATCGAACACCTTTGGCAACAAGAGCATATGCCTAAAATATGAATATATATATATATATAAGTAATCATTTAAGACAAATAACAGCTACAGTATGTTCCCATGAACATTCAGCTTAGAAAACCAATTAAAACTAATGTACATTCCCATGAACATTCAGCTTCGAAAACCAATTAAAACTTCAAGTGCAAATTCACACAGAAATTATTCATTTTATTCATTAACGTCAATGACAAGCAATCCATGCTTTAAAAGATGAAGCTATCAATAACAGTAAACAGCAAAGAGGAAATAATATAAGAAGACATTACTTCACAGCATTATAGAGTTTCATGCACTAGCACAGAAATTAATGCTTTCATTTTCAACTACCTAATTGATACAAAAGCAATGAACTACTGACAGTGACCCTCAAAGTAGTAGGCAATATCAGATAATTAAGGTATGTTACAACCAACAGAGGAAAATGCTCACATTCAGCAAAGAGATCAGCTTCCCATATTCCTTGCGTATATTACGGCAAAATTCTTTGCTTCTGACAGGTAAATTAGAGAACAACTTCTTAACAGTAACAGTTGTACCAACTTGGCGTGCCGTCTTTCTCTCAGATGTTAACACTCCAGTATGATCATAACTCAGATGTGTCGCTACCGACTCATTTATCGTCCTCGTTTCAACAGTCAGATCTCCCAATGCACAAAGCGAACTCAATGCTTCCCCTCTGAAGCCAAATGTGGCCAAAGACTGAAGATCATGAAAATCAGCCAGTTTTGAGGTGTGATGCTTAAGTGCAAGGACCTGTAAAAATAAATCAGACTTTGGAATTATATGCGAAATACAACCTCGAGAGAAAGAAAAATGAAAACAGAAACAAACACCTTGAAATTGTTCGGAGAAATGCCGCTACCATTATCGATGACCTGGAACCAATCCTGGCCGTACTCTTTCAAAACGATCTCGATGGAAGTGGCTCCAGCGTCCAAGCTGTTCTCTACCAGCTCTTTCACCGCCGACGAGAGGTCCAAGATCACTTGGCCGGCGCATATTCTGTAAACCACGCCTTTGTTTATGGCTCTAATAGTCGGAGAATCAACTGGCCTCGTTTCTTCCATGTCACACTCTTTAATCGGAGAAATTAAACATTACTAATCAAACCCTAGAAATCAAACGAAACAATTTAGCCTGCAAAAATAAAGATAATTCAACAGGAACTTCAGGAATCGGGTGATTAAAGTATTAAACCCTAGTCTAAGTGAATGTGTAGAGATTTGCCGCCAAAAAATGGGTAAAGAAAGCCGCTTGGGCTATTTGGCTACCAGTATTCAACGTTCCGCGGGTTGAATGCCGGCGTACACTTACCGTTTAAACTTTAACCCGCTTCTCTTTTTATTATATTTTTCCTTTTCTTTTTTCAAATAAATGAACAAATTAAATATCTTTACTTTACTTTATTGGTGTAATTTTAAATTTTAAATTTTACATAAAAATTAATATTTTAAAATTTTTGATTGACTAATTATCAATATATTTAATTAATTATATTATTTCAATTTTTAATTTTAAAAATTAAATATTGATGAAATTTATATCTTAAATTAAAAAATTAAATTTTTACGCTTTTATCACTCCCTTCTATTCTTTTCTCTTAAGGGCCTTAACTTCTCATTACACCTCTCTTTCTGACCGTCTATTGCTTGTCGCTTAATTTTCTCGTTACGCCTTCGTCATATTTTTCTGACAGTCACCGAATACTCTTGTTTCACCAAATTCACTTCTTTTTATTATTGGATCAAAAGGTGGAATCACCCACCCCAGGTGCTCCCACACTCCGGCCCGATAGAGTAGTGAGGGGGGTAAATCATGATCTGATCTCAGCCAGCTTCTCAGCAAGGCGGTCCTTACACCTATTGTCGGGATTCGAACCTAGGACCTTGGACCAATTTACCTTGTCAATGATCAACTGAGCTACCTGTGCGGGCCACTTCTTTTTATTCTCTATTAGAAAGCATGCAAGTCAAAAACATATATATATTTTTTGATTCCAATCAAGGAGACTCACGCTTGAGGTTAGTGATTTTGCGATTGGAGATTTTGACAAAGCAAGAAAGAAAATTGGAAGCAAAATTGATATTTTATTAAATAGACAGTACAAGCCACGTATGAATTTTAACTATTTGAGATAAAAGATAATTCTTAGCCTAAAAATCTCAACTACTTTGACTACTTTCCTAATAGAAACGTGAGAATTATCCTTGATTATAGAAACGTGAGAATTATCCTTGATTCTAACACTCTCTCTTCATTCGAACGTTAAAACTCCTAACTGAGCACTGAATTCTTCGTGTTTTACTTGTGACAAACTCTTGGTTCAATAAATCCACAATCTATTTGTCGGTTCGAAAATTATCTAGCTTAATTTCTTTTTTGACAATCAACTACCTTATGAAATGATGCTTGATTTTAATGATTTTTGTTCTATTGTGGTGCACTAGATTATTTACTAACATCACTGTCGATTTGTTATCGCATTTTATGGTGGTAGCTTTACTCTGCTCTTGCCTCAAGTCACTAAGAATCCTTCTCAATCATACCGCCTAACAACTTGTTGTGGTAGCTGCTACATACTCAACTTCTGTCGAAGATAAGGCCATTGTGGCCTATTTCTTCGAGCTCCAAAATATGGCACGATGCAAAGGACAAAACAGTTGTCGAATGTAGTTCTCCTATCTTCCACAAAACTGACCTAATCATTGTCGGCAAATTCTTTGAGGCTGAAGTCCTCTGTCTTGCAAAAACAAATTTCATAGCTCTTAGTTCCTACCAAATAATGTAGAACTCTCTTTGCTACTCCAAAAATGATGACTCCTTGGACTATGCATAAGTCAAGATAAGACACCAACAGAATAAGCTACATCAAGTCAAGAATGAGTAAGATAAATTAATCTTCCAACCAAAATTCTTGTAGTCTCTTGCTTCTGTCAGTCTTGTGTTGTCATCCGACTTCAATTTTCTCATTGATATTCATTGGCGTTGCAACAATCTTGCACCCCTACATATTGAATTTCTTTAGTGTGTCCTCCACATATTTCCTTTGCAACATGAATATTCCTTCCTGAGTTTGAATGATTTCTAGTCCTAAAAAATATTACAAATCTCCTAAATCAGTCATATAAAACATCTTTTTCATTGATGCTTGAAGTTCAAATATAAGCTATAAGGACGAGCTAGTATAGATCATATCGTCAACACAAAGACTCATGATGAGTAAGTCATCTATAGCTTGTCTTTTTACATAAAGAGTTGGCTCATGAGGACTCCTTTAAAACCCATTCTTGTGGAATGACTCGTCGATCTTACTATACCAAGTAGGTAGTGATTGTTTACACCTGTAAAGAGCTTTTTGTAAACGAAGTACCTTGTCTTCCTCGACCTTGCTTTCAAAACCTGGTGGCTGGCTTACATACACCTCCTCCTTTAATTCGCCATTTAGAAAAGCAGAGTTAATATCGAATTGGTATACTTTCCATTGCTTTTGAGTTGCTACTGCTAGAATTATTTGCACAGTCTCAAACCGTGCTATTGGAGAGAATGTTTCTTCGCAGTCAATTCCCTGTGGCTGCGTAAAACCTCTAACCACCAATCTAGTTTTATGTTTTTTAACACTTTCGTTTGCCAAATACTTTGTCTTGAAGATCCACTTAAACTGATGACATTTTTACCTTTAGGAAGATCAGTTAACTCCGACGTCTGATTGCATTGTATGGACAGTAGTTCATCTTTTATTGCATCTCTCTATTCTTGCTTTTCCATAGCTTCTTCCACTATTATTGGATCCTGATTCATTCATATTTTTATATATCTTTAGGGGTTAATTCAGAGTGACTTGCATTCATTTTACGTTTATCCATAGTC
>JANVCQ010000004.1:9300767-9315108 GCA_025531925.1 Erythroxylum plowmanianum
AGTTTCTAAGGCTCCTATGTCATCAAAAGTAACTCCTATCTCATTTGGAGGAATTACATCTGCTAGAAGCTTCTTCTCAAATTCATTCTCGGTGACAACATCCTGGAAATGGTTTTGACTTAATTTAGTACCAATTCAAATGACAATCCAAAAAGAAAAGTACATCTTATATCAGGTGCAACAACTTCCTAGAAACAGCCGGCCAATTTACCTTGAGTGTTTTCTTCATGCTCTTGTTTTCACTTTGTATACCCTGCAGAATGCTCAGACCATACCTGATACTGCAAGACAGGATAAAGAAAATAATATCAAGAAAAGATAAATCATGACTTCCAGGTTAATGATGATGGTGAAACTGGAGGAAATGAATAACCTGTCAGTAGATATCAAAAGTTTAGCATCTCCATTTGAGGTTGCAGAACAATGCATAAAGTGGTGGCTTAAAGCCCATCCGACTACTTTCTCAACATCTATTAAAACAGAAATATGACAGTGGCCAAAAGTCAATAACAATACCAGAAAAAGCTAAAATTGTAAACCAGACAGGCAAGATTTCAGATTCAATAACACTGACTTTCAATAGCAAGTGCTTGATCCTTGATGCACAGAGTTTCAAGATCAGGGCAATGTAAACCCACACGATCTAGTACCTGAAATTTTTAAGGGTAATACGTAAATACTTGTCACAAAAATCAATATGTTTTCCACAAACGATTTCATAATTAAAAGTTTAGAACAATAATACATTGAGATTATACTTACTGTACGAATGCTAACAACATTGGCCTGTGCTTTCAGAGTTTCAACATCACGTTCCAACTGTTGCTTCCAATCCAAAAGTAAAGCTTCATCCTGCAAAGTTTCTCCAAACCAGAGGATCAGACAATGAAGGAAAGATGATAAATGTAATTAATTACCAACAAAGTGCAGGTCTTTACCTGAGGTAACTGTATTGTTACTTTGTTAGGGAAAAGCCGAGAGAGCTGTTTCATTGTTTTGGATGTCTCTTTGCTCTTATCACCCAGTCTACCAAAATTATCCTGAAAAAGATAGTACGACCACAATTACGGTTATAATGAACAACCAAGATATCAGCAAGTCTTTTATTCTTTCTTGCTATAAATCACGTTAATTTGTATTATTAATGAGGTAATAACACAAAAAGAGTACTTACTAGAAATTTTTAATATATTCTTCAGTTACAGTGGAAATGTCATAACTGAACAATATCATGTACCAAAAAAAAAAAGAGAAGAGTTCAACAAATTGCCTCAAGGTCTCATACTTGATGAAAAAATGTACTGCAGCTTTGAGTGCATGCCCAATTTCAGGGATTGACTGAATCTCAAATCAAATCTAAGCTAAGTTTGTGGATTCATAAGAGCTTGATTTTTGGACAATTGACTGTACCTTCATTCAAGCACAGTCATATCATGAGAAGGTCTGAGTTAAACACAATATCGTCCAATTTTACAACCATTCCCGTTTGTATATTACATAAGTGATCCCAATCACTGCACTTAATTCAACATAAAAGTGCAATTCTGCCCCTAAGATGCTCACATAACTGTAAGGTCAGAGTTAAACACTACTGTCCTGCTAGATACCACTAACTGACATCCATGGACTCTATAAATCATGTAAATGAAGGCAGAAGAACAGAGCCAATTGATTAACTCCTTAGTTTAAGATGAGGCCTATTAGGCTGATTACAAAGTTTAACGTACCGAGAAAGACAAGTCAAGCAAAGCAGTCTGGTTACTTCCAAACTTGCTGAACAAAAGACCACCAGGATGTGACTGCAAAACATCAAAAGGTCATCAAATATGTGAGGGCATTCTGCTACACACCTAACAAACTCTACTTTGAGATAACAAACTAGCATCTAACATCAAGAAACCATCAGATATTACCTTTTCCTTGCGATTGTCCATCTGGGTATGGGAGCCAATCACAATTACCCTGTCTGGCAAATTTTCAAGTTTACTCTTTAAGCCAGAGTAGGTATCTTGATTCCCCACAATGGATTTCTCTATATCTTTGAGAAACAATACCAAAGGAGTGCTTTTACTTTCATTTAAAATAACCTATAAATACCAAAATACTCCAAAATTAGCACCAAAAGATAGGAAAAAAAATTACCATTTAAGATTAGTCCCTTTTAAAGGAACAAGTACCTCAAAGAGTTCATTGATAGCAAGCCTGTCATCTTCACCACTCGAATTATCCAACTGAAGTGAATTAGCTGTAAAATAACAAAGTAAAATGTGAAATTTGATTACAGAAATAGAATAAACAAAAAAAAAGTGAAATGTTACCAGCACAGAAGAAACCATGATCTTCCTCACAAACACCACCGAGATCAGTGCCTTCAGGTATGGATTTATCAAACCTAACCCCAACTTTTGAGGCTCCATTTCCTTCAAAAGCAAGGACTACCTTACCACAAAAACCAATGCTAGGGCCCCTTCTCAGACAAAAAGGAGAAGTTTTGATTACAAAAAAGCCATCGCAACATGAATTTGCATGAAAGGATGATGCAAAAACTGAAGTACGGGACTAAAAAGAAAGACTTATGTCACATAATTCATTACATACATGATCTGCCACTACAATTTTAGTCAAACCAAACACATTTGAAGACCCCGTTTGAAATATTCATTAACGGGGGTACAGCCAAAGTGGTTAAATACAGAAATAACTTATGAATCAAAAAGAGGAGAATAAACCTCAAAGGCAAGATCCCAGATGGTTTTGAAGCTCCCACATACTTTACCCTGTCACCTGCAAAATTCGCAATTTAAAAATGCTTTAGCTATTAAGTAGGAATTATTAATGATACCACAAACTGAAAATAATGGTAAAATAAATAAAATACCCAACAGTAACACTGCCAAATTAAAATGCACTAACCTTTTTTAAATATGTAAGATTTGGATGTTGCGGTAGAAGTTTCCTGCCTTGGTAAAGCCTGAGAGTTCAATGTGGAGCCACCAGTAATGTCTGCCTCAACACTGGAAGTAGGCTTCTTATGCTGTAACACTGCCTGCCCAGCTCGTCTGGTGATTGCAGACGGCCTTTCAGCCCTGGAACTTTCTTTAACACAATCAGCTTCTCTCACTGCTGAGCCCTGCAAAAATATAATCAAGCCATGAAAGAAGAATACAGAGACACCCTGAGTAAAAGGGATTTGTTTATCCAGAAAATCAAAGTAAGGATGAAAATTTGGCAAACAAACACGCCAAACTAGTGTGAAACTTACACCAGGCAACACAAGAGAATCAACAACTAAGAGTCTGGCACCAACATCTTTCACAAGGGCTTTAGCCAGAGTCTCCTGATAGATTTCTGACCCTGTCAGATAAATTACCATAGGATAGGAAGATATGAGTATCAGTGTTAATGGCATGCAGTACATAAAATAAGAAAAAAAGAACATATTGACAGAAGATTAAGCATACCTGCAGGACCAGAAAGTAATATTCGAGGAGACACAGAAGGAAGATCGCAAGCAAACTTTGCAACTTTGTTATTACATTTTAAATGAACAAATGCAGCACCTTTCAAAACTTTTTGTGTTGTATCACTGTTAAAAATCTTCATATCAGTCAGTTACGATGAAAATCCTCAAGTCAAGCATAGTGAATAGAAAGACAAGGAAAGGAAAAATTACACATAAGCGTGTTGCACCTTAGATAATATGGAAAATTTTCAAATGAAACATCAATGTTTTCAGGACTAAGAATTCCTTGTCGTACACTATCTTCGTATGCTTGGCGTCGAGTAGACATCAGAATTGCTGAAGGATCAAGATCCTTTAGCAGTTCTTTTATTTCCCTTCGCTCATCAAGTATCTTAAAAATGCTGCTGTTTAAATCAAATTCTGAGGATGAACCAGTAAGAATTCGCAAGAGGGGCCTTAATTCAGAGGTATTAGCATGGACCTTTCCAGGTCCAGCCTCCATGGGAGTGTCAAATCTCACACCATCAGCAGCAGCATTTACATTAGCAGCATCCAATGGAATACTTTTCTCCCTTGAAGTAACACCAGTAGGCTCATTGTCACTGGTGTTATCCTTCATGTCAACCTCTGGAACATGATCATCAGATGCACCACCAGAAGCAGGAACTTCAGCATTCTGTTGCCCATCAACACTACTTCTAGCAGGTGGGGGAAGAAGGGATAAATCTTTTCGAAGGTTAGACAAAGAAGCTAATATAGATGCTCCTGCATAAGCTGAGCAATCTCCAGACCTAGCATCAGTATGGATCCTTTTTCTAGGAGCTCCTTGGGCTTCTAAGATGCTTAAGGAGGGAACACCTGGAGCACCTAAGTTATCATTGGTGAGCTGCTGAAAAATCTGTTATATCATTAAGGAACTTATTATAAGTTATTGTAAAAGCGTAAACCAGCATAACGAGCACAAATAGAAGAGAAAATCCATCTCTTTTCTTCAAGATCATACCACTAAAAAAGAAAACAAATTTGGGAACCGACAAAAAAGGATACATAAGCATGTTTTCCACAAGGGCTAAACACCACCTCGTCACCTCCAGCCAATATTAAACTTGCATTCTTATGGTACATTTTACCATTCACTTGAACAGATCCTTTGCCCCCAGTGACTTCCAATAAGGCCACAGATGCCCCTCCACGCTACAGGTTGACATCGGCAAGAAAAAAGCATCATTATCAAATGCAATTTTTTTCATGGAAGTTACTTTGGTTAACTAAATAAATCAACAAGGACAAACTTTATAGTATACAAAACTACATAGGTACCTCAATATGTCTCAGTTTACACAAAATACTGCTGATGCCTGGATCATTAAGCCACAAATTGCATTGACGACTTTGACCAATAGTAAAAAGTGTACCACACAATAGCAGGTGAGGATTCTGTAATGCAAACAAATGGAACAATAAATTGTTTAACTCCAACAGAAAAAATCATCCAGATTGATACATTGCCCCAAAACATGGAAGTCGACACTTGTTCCATATCCAATATCAGATACAAGAAACAAAGGAAGTAAAGTAATCAACCAGATTAAAACAGAGAAGAGAAACATATTCATTTGGCTTTGAGCAACCACAGTTATAATCATAATCCTAAAAGAGTGGCGTGCATCTTAACCTTTCTGTATTTGATTTCACAACAGTGACACTTTAAAGATATAAAGAATATGAAAAAACATGAATTCCAAAAAAAAATTAAAATTATAAAAGCTTTATCAGCACACAAACACACAGGTCAACCACAAAATCATAACGATCACTAACCTCAAAACAGAGAGATGAAACAGGAAACTGCAAAAATGCAAACAAACCAAAGTATTCATTCATCCCCTCTTAGAAAATCTTATGACCCACTCTTGCCTAGGAAACATTAATTGACCAGACTAGACAGCATTTGAAGCCCCACAACAGAAGCTTCAATGACGATTTCCCATCAATAGTTCAGACTGTCACATGATGCAGACATGAAGGAGACCTCACTAGAAAGCACTTAAATGGCTCATGACACACAGTCCAAGGCCATAGGCACCTCCCCAGCAACCCTCCAAGCTGCAACAACATCCAGAATATCATGTCTCAATTCAACCTGCATGAAACGGCATCCCGATCACGCAAAGAAGGCACCAACAGGCATGAAGTATGTTTTATCTTACTCTCATAATAAGACAAGGTATACCCATCTCATCTGGTGTTCCCTAATCCCACCCCCAGAATTCCAAAATGCTGCTGGTTGTAGATAAGATAAGTTTACCAGTGAAACCTTGCCTTTCTACACTGATCAGAACCAATATGTTTTGGTTGAAAGAAATTTTCAAGTTGGTATTTTAAGCTTGCTCAGAAGAACCAGAAATCGTGAAAGGGAAGCCTATCCCAATGTCTCTATCAACAAACCTCTACAAAAGCTCCCTAAACATGAACCATAAAAGGCGAACTGTTCAAAACAGAGGTTCACCTCATTCTCACTTCCCGAAATGAGCAAACTAGCAGTAGATGAATATATGTCGTTTCAACACATTGAACGATAAAGATTCCACATCATAAACTTAAGAAACCACGCAATTGCAAGCCAAAAAAATTAATCAATCTACCACTAAATACTTGCAAATTTGTAAGAAACACAAAAAGACAAAAGAATAAATTTTGACACGATATTGTGCTCTACGATATAACGAGATAGAAACAGTTAAAAAAATTCATATTAATTTGTCCAAAAAGAAAAGCGGCACTTCGCACAGCTTGAAACACCCAAACAATTACCATCTGCATAAAAAGAATAAATTACTCCTCAAACATACAAGGATCAACAGAGCAAGCGAACTAGTAAAGAAAAAAAAAAAAGGCAAACTCCTACCCACCTGGGAGCACTGAGAAAGCAGCTTGCCCCATGCAGCTTTGGTATTCAACTTCACTGTCTTGATTGACCGCTTTTTAAACCGATTCGAACCCACACCCGCAGCCTTGGATTTCTCTGCATTCACAGCATTTTCAACTAAAATCCCAAAAGCAATTCAGCCAAATGAAAACAAAAACCCATATAGATCTACAAAATCAAACTTTTAACGCCAAACACCAAAGAAGGTTAAAAGAAGCGAACTTCTATAATAAAAAAAAAATCACTGCATGCAACCAAGAACTAGTCTAATATCGCACCTAACGATTGCGCAGCCACCAAGTCCTCGTCCTCGTCCTCGGCTTCAACGACGACCGGAGATTTGTCTAAGTCAGCAAGAACAGGATTTTCAACAACAGTAGCTTGTAGATCAGAGGCCACCAACTCAGATTCCTTCACCGGACTGATAATTTCCACCGGCGGCACCGGCGCCGCATCGGTCGACGACGCCTCAGTCGTAGTCGCGGCCGTCTAGGGTTCAATCAGTCATGCAATCAGAACCAAAAGTCCCAAGAAAACCACCGAAAACTAAGCATAAACACGAAAACACGAACCTTTGATCGTTTGAAGTAGTTCGGCGGAGGAGAACTAGGGGACGAGGAAGAGCGTAGAGGACGCTTGTTGGAGGAGGAGCTCCGTCTGGTTTCGACCATGTTGTTGCCGGCTGTCGTTGGTTTTGGTCAGTGTTTGATGATTGATGTTTCTCTCTCTAGCTTCCTGATCCGACAACAGGAGGAAATAAAAAACAGAAACAAAACCCAAGGTTTGGCTCGGGGCTTGAATGATTAAATGCTTTGGATGGTTGGTTGGGTGGCTGCCTCTATTTATATAATTATAATATCTTCAATTCTCAGGAATAGACTTGTAAGTTAATAAATACAGATTAGGAAGTGGACTGTTCGGCTTTGGGCGAAAAGGCCTCTGTGACTTGGAAGTTGGAAGCGTTGAGTCTCTCTTGTTTTTGGGAATAATTTTAAATTTTGTGTCCGTTGAAATACTAATTTAGTACTTCCTAATATTAAATTCTTCTATTATTTATTATTTATAAGAGTATTTTGTTCTAAATTTCGGGATCTATAATAAAATGATTTGAAAATAATATAATTATTATTTATTATATCATCGTCATCATTAACATCCATCTAATTATAATTCTATTAAATTATAAGGTCTAAAAAGGTCGGACAATTTGCAGTCTTACTCTAATTAATATAAGATGTGTTAATCAAAAGGAGATGGTCTAGTTTAACGAAGAAAAATATACAAGATGCATTTTTGGTGCAGCCGAAAGATTGAAGTTTTGTTTTTTTTTTGTTACTCACGAGGTGTTTTAGGAGAGTTTTAATTATGAAAAGGCACATTTAAACTATCCACTATCAAACTAATCCCCGCTCGAGTTGGGTAGATTCCTTGCGAGAGGTAAAGTTTTGACCTTAAGTTTTAAACGGCTACATACATGAGAACGATTCAAACCCATAATCTCACTTAAACCAAAAGAGTCCCTTACCAACTCCTTTGCGACTCGGGTTAAGATTAAAGTTTTGTTAACAAGTAAGATTAAGCCAAGGGAAGACGGGAATTCGAAAGGGAACGCAAAAAGGCTAAGTTGGATATTTATGAAATGTTAACAGATATGCGGCTTTTAATGCATTGCAACTGAGACTCGAGACTCGATTCCTGATAAGTCAAACTTGTTAACTTCAAAGCACCAAATTGGACTCGTCACCAAACTTGTTTCTTAACCATTTCCATGTATTGTTGCTTTGACCCAACATGCATCTCATGTTTCAACATCATGTATCCGAAAATGTCTAATAAATGACTATTACCATTTGAGGTATATAATTAAATATTACCTTCTTCTTGTATTAAGAAGGTAAACATCTTTAGTTTTCTTGTTTGATAACAAATTAAAAGAGAATAAGAGTTGTATTATCACGTAATAGTTAAAAAATAAGGATAATAATGAATGAGATTTTAATAGACTCAGAAGTCATTTTGATTTTTATTAAGGTTAACAATCTGTTTGATTAGATGTGATGTTTTACCACATTCCCAGCATAGTTTAGAGTACTAATTCCTATATTTTTCGATGCTATTATATTGATAATTAGGATTTTAAAATACCATTTTGTAAAATTAAGTATTTTCAAATATATTAAAGGTTAGTGAAAATATTTTTATTTACAATTGTTTATAAAAACTACTTTTAGGAATCCAAAAATCAAGCTTATATTAAAAGCATATTTTAATTATTTGAATAATATTTTCATAACTATAATTTAAAAGAAAACAGTAATTTATACTTTTAAAAGGTTATTTTTGCATTTTGAATTATGATCTTAGAAAATTTTACTATAAAATAATAATTTGTCTACTTTACCTTTTTATTTAATTTTTCATTTTTTAAATATGAAAATTATGTCTCTCTTTTCAAAGTTATGCATATATTGATTGCTTATAAGATTATTTTATCATATATTTTAAATTAATCATGCCTAATTTTACATTAACTGCGTCCATTCAGAAAGCAACAAAATTGCTTTTACTCACAGCACTTCTGCTTGTAACAGATTTTTAACAACAATGTCAATCATAGTCTAAATTGCACTAAACGCACTTGCCCTCTAAATAGATATTTATGTTGGAAAACTAACCGTGATCGAATCATGTGTAGTGGAAAAATAAATTGTTACAGTTTCCAATTGGAGCTCAATATTTGAATACTTAAAAGTACTTGAATTATAATCTTTTTAAAACTTGTTTGATATATCAACCATGAGCTTTTCACACATCTAGCCTTTAATAATATCCACGGAATAGTAAAAAACACTTGACTCTTTGAGAGGAATTAATAAAAATGCTAGTTTCCTTATGCTTATTCTTATATATAGAAAAAAAAACACTATTTAATTTTCTTAAAATTAAACAAATCAATTATAATTAAAATCAAACTCTAATTATAATTAATTTAATTTTAATAAAATCAAATATCTCATATTTGATCTCTAAGCTTCTCAAAGTTTATAATTAAGTTCAACTTAATTGACATTAAATTAATCTCTTTTAAACTGCTCTTTATGTGTGACCCACTAAGTTTTTAATATGTTAACAATGATTATAAATTTTAATTTTAATTTATGAGTAGAATTAGCATCCACATTTAGTAAGCTTGTTAGCTGGCTGAAATAGATTGTTTTGTCTTGAACAATCAAAGGTACGTGAGCAAATAAGCATTCGTGTTTTATCATGGAACAAGTAAGTTTTCTTTTCTCTCTCCACTTACTCTCAACAGATTCTCCATTACATCTTTGTTTTCCCTTATTATCCCTCATGTTGGAGGTTATGAGTTTGGTTCTATTAGTTTAGCAAAAATATTATATAAGTGAAGTTTGTCCTCTGCATCCATGTTCTCCCATTGGCTTCGGATATGCAAAATGGGGATGTTTTCATTAAATGGAAGTGTTAGTACAGGTAGACGGGTAACAACGCAAGTATTATTACTTTTGAAGGCTAGACTTGCTTAGTACGTAAGGTAAAGTTGGTTTGGTGTTCCAGTTGTAGGAAACAACAGGTTGCAGTTGTAGATGGAGGGAGAGAGGGAGAGAGAGAGAGAGAGAGAACTTGTGTGTTCCGGAAATACTTTTTGTTGTTTTTTAGCAATGTATTTATTAGCCTCTGCATAAAAGCTTTTCTTACATTGAAACTTGCTTAATCTACACTTCCCTTTTTGGGAATATTACCAACATTGCGCCGCTCAGGACAGTCCCTGCGTGTTTAATACGGATTGGTGCTCGTTGATTTGCTATATGCCTCTCCCATCAATCTTTTCTGCTTCCCGTTACTACCTTATTCTTTTTAACGCGTTTTATACAACTTACTCTAGAAATTCTTACTTCTTTAGACTCTCTTCTCAACAGACACAAAGACTTTCTTGCCTGCCATTCTCGAAACCTCTACTTTGACAAGAACGAGTGTATGTATACGGGTGTTCTCATGCTCAAATAAGTCATGTTAGTTGTTTTTATTCTGGTGTTTTTCTTTTTTGTGCCTTTAGTTGGCAAATTATTTATTATCTATCTTAGTTTTATTTTATTGCTATTTTATTATTTTATTACTTATTAATTTTCTTATTATTATTAGTTTTCCTTTTATTTGTTATTATTAGTATTATTGTTATTATTATTATTTTATTTATTTATTTATTTTATTATTATTACTATTAGTATTATTGTTACTATTACTATTTGTGATTATTATATTGCAATTATATCTAACTTTTTTTTGGTGCCAGTTTTTACTTTTTATTTTGTAAACTTGCATCACTATTTTCCTATCACATTTACATATGGATCTACCGAAAATAACATCTCTATAATATAGGGGTAAGCCTGTGTACTATAAGATCTCCTCAGACCCTGCTTCAATGCGGGACTTCGGACTGAATGTGATAATGATGATGTTGAATTAGATACATTAAAACTTCTTTTAATTTATCATTAATTCTCCAATTAAACAATTTATAATTATAGATTAATATTAACATCCAATAATATTTCATGACCACTCAAATATCAGGAATGTGAAAGTGGTTTTACTTAATATGTCCATGCATGGTTATAATGTATAATTGAATCCTTTCGTCATCTAATGTTTTAATTGGACATCGTATGGATATAGTGTCTACTCTTTTGAATCTAATCATATTTGTTCTTGCTAATTAGTAATTGATTTAAAATTAATATTTGAAAATATCTTTTCAAATGTTAATTCACTCTGACTAGAGAATTTTTTAACCCACTACTAATCAAGAACAGTAGAATATTCTTTCTAATTACTTTAAAGTGACAAATTCTTTATTGACTTTATCTCCATATGTTTCATACGGTCATAAGTAGCATTAAAACACAATAATTCTCACATAAGATTCTTTGGTAATCTCAAGTCTAAGGATTAGTTATACAACCATTATAATGAGAAAATCTATTGACACATAAGTAATATTCTACTTAGAATCCTTATAATTCGGTTAGTAAACTTATTCTCTAATAAGCACCCACACATTAGTTTAAATATCTTCATAATTTAATTTAAGAGATCAATTACTTTCTTCATAAAAAAGAAACATAATATATGCTAGTTTTATCATTTCATCAATATCCCGTCTTAATGAAACCACAATTAGGAATAATTTGAAAATAATACATAAATGCAAATTGAATTTCATAATTATGATCTCTTCATAATTTCAATTACATCAAATGTAACATATTACATAAAGATAAAGAATGCCTTTATTAATTAAATAACAATACCATACGTAAAATTGTAACCAACCAATTATTTGCAAGGATATAAACTAACAATCTCTTAATTGCACTAAAGCTCATCACTTACGTATCGAATACTATATTCTTCCATACGTCGATCGTGTCTTAAGACAATGACTTAGTAAGAGGATCAACAAGATTCTCTTCGTTGAGACCCCGCTCCAATGTTATGTCTTTTTGCTCCACTATCTCCTTGATTTAGTGAAACTTCTTAAGTACATATTTGGACCATTAATGAGACCTTAGTATCTTTGCCTGTGCAATGATGCCATTGTTGCAATACAATATTATAGGTTCAACAATGTTAGAAACCACTCTAAATTCGGTGATAAATTTGATCCAAGCCACTTCTTTTGTTGCCTCTCACACTAATATGTACTCTGCCTTGGTTGAAAAATCTACAGTGGTTGGTTGTTTAGAATTGTTCCAACTTACCACATCACCATTTAGGGTGAAGATGTACCCTAACTTTGATTTACTATCATCCAAATCTAATTGAAAACTAACATCTGAGTACCCTTGAATTCTCAGTTCAGCCCCTCTATAGACTAATAAAACATCTTTAATCCTTTTTAAATACTTTAAGATGTTTTTCATAGTCATTTAATGACACTCACCTTGATTGGCTTAAAACATACTCGCTATACTCAAAGCATAAGAGATATCCAGTCTAGTGCATAACCTTGTATACATAAATGATCCAACTGCTGAAGCATATGGAACATAATGCATTCTATCTCTCTCTTATTGTGTCTTAGGACATATACTCTGCGAGAGAAAAATCTCATGTGACATAAGTAAGAATCTCCTCTTGGAATTCTTCATGCTAAACCTGTTTAGCAATTTGTCTATGTACATGAATTGAGATAACCCAATCAATCTCTTTGATCTATCTCTATAGATCTTTATTCCTATAATATAGACTGCTTCTCTCGTATCCTTTATGGAAAAGTCCTTGGATAACCAAATTTTTATAGACTGGAGTATTAGGATGTTGTTTCCAATTAGTAATATGTCATTCACATATAGTAATAGGAAAACGATTGTGCTCCCAATAACCTCTTATAGACACATCGTTTATCCATATTTTTAATAAAATCAAAATCTTTGATTGTCTCATCAAAATAGATATTCCAACTCTGTAACACCTACTTAAGTCCACAAATAGACTTTTGCAACTTACTTACTTGATTAGGAAATCCTTTAGATTCAAAACCCTTATTTTGTGTAATATATACATCCTCAAGCCAATTCTCTTTGAGAAATGTAGTTTTGACATTCATCTGCCAGATTTCATAATCATGATATGTAGCTACAACTAATAAGATCCCTAGGGATTTAAGCATAGCTACTGATAAAAATGTTTCATCAAAATTAACTCCTTATTTTTGTTTGTAATATTTAGCTACTAACCTTGCTTTATACGTATGTACATTACCATCCATATCAGTTTTTCCTCTTAAAAACCTACTTGCATCTAATAGGTATAATACCATCAGGTGCATCCACCAAAGTTCATACTTGGTTAATGTACATGGATTCCATTTCAAATCTCATAGTTTCATGTCATTTTAAAGAATCAATGTTAGACATTGTTTCTTTAAAAGTAGTAGGCTCATCATGTATAAGTGATATATTATCCTTCCCCTTTTTAGTATGTAGATTTAATCCAATGGGGGATGACGTATCCTACTAATGTATCACACACTATGTGTCTCTTGTGTTGGAATTATGTAAATATAGTGCCCTTGAAAGTAAGTATATTTATTTATAACTTAATTTTCTTCCAATTACTTTTGTAATGAAAATATTTATTATTAATAAAAAAGAGTTTGGCTTTTATGAGCATTATATTACTAGTCATAAGGTACCAAGATTCTTTTATAAGTAATATACATATACATAGAGATATATGGGAAACATGTATATTGTTAGAATCTAAAATATTTGATTTACAATTGAATAATCAAGTTGGTTGTTTGATTATGGTTTAGACTGTAACGTTGCGATTTATCTCCAAGTAAGTAAAAGAGTTTACTTCAAGGGAATGATGAGTTTCATATCATGATAGTAGTTGACTATCGATAATGACACTATTAAATGAATCTGAAATGAAGTATATTTTAAAGAATAAAGTGGGTCCTTACTTTAATCTTAAAATATACAACTTAAGCATTCGTTTATTATGGACCACAATCTTGATGAGTAGTAAACTCATCTTGATATGATCGGAATAGATTTTTATAGAGTATCAATCTAGTGTTTGCATATTGAAATTATTAATTGAAACATGTATCAGGGAACATTCAATTTAAAAAAGAGTTTATAATGATATCATTACTTCTAGATATTTTATGAAAATTAGTGATTAAAATGGTGCTAGTAGTTTGATAGACTAGCTAC
The DNA here is from genome assembly GCA_025531925.1 of Erythroxylum plowmanianum. NCBI lineage: Eukaryota > Viridiplantae > Streptophyta > Magnoliopsida > Malpighiales > Erythroxylaceae > Erythroxylum > Erythroxylum plowmanianum. The sequence goes on from JANVCQ010000004.1 coordinate 9,314,911, forward strand.
ACATCAAGTCTTAACCCCAAGATGAGATTTTGTGCGTTAATCACCACATAGAGTAAAACGGAGATCTAGATGGAAAAATCAACATAAGGGTAAAATGGTAATTTTACCCTTTATAGTGTAGATGGCTATAATATGGTTCATATTAGAGTTTACAATTGGACATCTTATTTGAAATATGTGTTCTCATAATATTTAGTA
>JANVCQ010000004.1:9315715-9338482 GCA_025531925.1 Erythroxylum plowmanianum
TTAAAGACAAATGAGAAGAGTCTCATTTATTGGCTTCTTTATGATTGATTAAAGAATGAAGTGATGCATTTGATGCATATCTCTTCTTTCTTTTGATGTTAACCGAAATTGAAAAGAAGTGAGAAGGCGTTCTTACATTTTTGACTCTCTCTCTCCTATCTTGCATGGTATAGTCGAAAATTGCATAAGAGGTATCTCATCTTTGGCTTCATTCTTCTAAGGAAAATTCTCTTCAATTGTTTATTTTCCTTTCCCACCAAATGATCTTGTTAACTAAGTTATCCAGAAAGAACAAGTGGTAAATCGGATTAGTTGAGGATACGATACCGAGAAGAAGAAATAATAACGAGAAGAGGATACATCACCTAGAAGAGGATACATTGTCGAGGATAGGATAACACAGTGAGGAGTTAAAGCTGTAGCGAAGGAGTCGGTAAAAAATTTTTATCTTGTTAGTATGTAAATGTTTATCCTTATACCGTATCATGTATGGCTATGCATGTCGATTTGGTTATATTGCTTTCGTTGCAATTTTGATTTCTAAAAAGTTTTGAAATATACCATTTTATCCAAATCGTGCATGCTTTATTTTTCTGATCTAACATCTTGAACTCTCAGTTGTAAATCATATGTATCAACTTGAGATTCTTATTCCATTTGGATATGAATTTAGGGTTCTTAAACTTCTCTAAGTTCTACCTCACTTCCACTGCTTTCCTTGGAAATAAAGTCTCTTTCTATGAATGTAGTATATCATGAGACAAACACTTTTTTCTCAAAAGGATGGCAAAATTGATATTTGATACTCTCTTTTGGATATCCCACAAATTTGCATTTATCTTTAGATATTGAACGCTTTACATAAGCATCACATTCCCAGATCTTTAAGTGTGATAACTTTGGTCTACTATCAATCGTATCTCATATAGTGTCTTGTCAACCAATTTGGATGGAACTATATTCAGAAGGTAAGAAGTAGTTTCAAGGGCATATCCCTAAAAGGAGATAAGAAGGACTGCTTGACTCATTATAGAGTGTACCATATCAAATAGAGTACGATTTATCCTCTCAGATACTCCATTATGTTGTGCAGTTCTTGGAAGAGTCCATTATAAGAGATTCTCATTCTCTTTTAAGTAATCAAGAAAATTGTGGTCCAAGTATTCACCACCTCAATCTGACCTAAGTATCTTAATACTTTTACAAGTTTGTCTCTCAACCTCAAGTATAAATTCTTTGAACTTTTCAAATGATTCGGATTTTTGTTTTACTAAGTACACATAACTATATCTAGAATGATTATCTATGAACATCATAAAATATGATAATCCATCTCTAGCATAAGTAGACATAAGGACAAATACATGTGAATGTATAAGCTATAATAACTCATTAGCACGTTTTCCCTTTCTACTAAAGAGTAGTTTGGTCATCTCTTCCAATAAACATGATTCATGATCAAAATGATCCAACTATCTTTTTTAATGTAACTTTGTGATTATATTTTCATTGATATTAATCCCTCAACAACAACGATTCGCCACAAGTGAAAAAAAATGTCAATTGTTCCACCAAAAACAATATCCTAATTTGTTTTAGGTTGGTATGCAAAGTCTATATTTTTCCAAAACAAAAACAACCAAAAGAAACAAAAAGAGGAATATGCATGATCTAATTTTTCTTAATTATTCTGAACCATTCATCACAAACACACAAGCAACAATCCAAGTTCTAGATTTTAGATTTGAGATTTCCAAAAGTAGAGAACATAGAAAGGAGATGTGGCATAAAATTTTTTCACAAGATAAATCGACAATTAAATCATTAACCTTAATTCAATAAAAATAAGATTTCCACTCTTAATTTTTATCAAATTAATAACAGTCAAGCAATTAATTCAAGTTAAACAATTAAAGGAGACTCTAATACTACAATTGAAAAACCAACTGTGATCAAATTACGAACACAGTAGAAAAATAAATTTTTTAGGGTTTTCAATTGGATCTCAATAATTGAATAACTTAAAAATACTTGAATCATAAAATATAAAACGACACTTGATTCGATATTCCTGTTGAAGTCCTTTCAAAACTTTTCGATGTGTCAATCATGAGATGTTCATGTGTCCAACTTTTAATAATATCTATAAAGTAGTTGAGTGTGATGTTCACGTGTCCAACCTTTAATAGTATCTACAAAGTAGTCAAAGCACTCAAATTTTTAAGAGGAATTAGCAGGAGTGTTAGCTCCTTTATGCTTATTCCTATATATAGAAAAAAGCATTATGGTTTTAATTTTTATTAAAGTGAAATACATCAATTATAATTAAATTCAAACTCTAATTATAATTAATTTAATTTTAATAAAATCAAATATCTCATAATTGATCCATAAAATTTCTCGAAATTTATAATTAAGTCTAATTTAATTGAAATTGATTTTCTCTTTTAAATTGCTCTTTATGGGTGACCCATTAAAATTTTAATTTATTGAAAATAATTATAAATTATAAATATAATTTTAATTCATAATTAAAATTAGATAAATTAAAGCTCCTTTTAATTTATCTTTAATTCTCCCATTAAATAATTTATAATCATATATCAAGATTGATGTCTAGCAACATGTCATGACCCCCCAAATATCAGGAATGTCAAAGTGATTTGACTTAACATGTTCATGGATGGTTATGATGTATAATTTAATCATTTTGTCATCTAATATTTCAACTGGACAAAGTATGGATATAGTGACCCTTTTGAATCCATTTATATTCGTTCTTACTAATTAGTAATTGATTTAAAATTGATATTTGAAAACACTTTTCAAATGTTAATTCACCCTTTCCATAGAATTCTTTAAACCACTACTAATCAAGAACAATTTAATATTCTCCCTAATTACTTTAGAGTGAAGAATATTTTATTACTTACTCAACAATCTTCATATGGTTAATACTATATTCAGGTACTACCAACTAAATTACCCTAAATAGGATAAGTCATAAGTAGTATCAAAACATAGTAATTCTTACATGAAATACTTTAGTAAGCTTAAATTTAAAGATTAATTTTACAACCATCATAATAAGGAAAATTTGTTGACACATAAGTACTATTTCATTTGAAATCCTCTTTAGTTCAGTGAACATATTTTCTAATAAGTACTTACGCATCAGTTTAAATATCTCTATATTTTAATTTACGAGAACAGTTACTTTTTTCATAACTAAGAAGAATTTGAGAATAATATATAAATACAAATTGAATATCATAATTATGATCTCAGTAACATATTAATTATTTCAAGAATTTTATCTTTAGTAATAAATATCAAATGTAATTAGCATAATACATAAAGATAAGAATATATTTATAATTAAATAATAACATCATAGACAAGCAATCTATGCATTAATTATATTTTAAGTGAACATGGCAAAATGCTAGTTGCATCTTACAAGGTTTGCTTTTCCTATTGAAGCTAAGTGATATAAAAGTCATTGGGAAGGAAAGTGAGTCCAAGGTTTGCTTTTCCTATTGAAGCTAAGTCATATAAAAGTTAATTTTTATATAGTTTGATTAACACATGACGTCAAAATATTGAAAGGCACGCATTAAAGCAATGATCTGTCAGTTTCCTGAATAACCTAAAGATTTTATTTAAAAAAAAAGTTGAGAGTAGATAATGCATTATTTCTTTATGAAAATGTCGTCATCAGTATAGCCCGGTTTTCTTTTTCTTTTTTTCCTCTTAACCGAGGCAATTCTTTAGGGCCATCTTATTCCCACCAGGACCTTATGTTTTTGCTTTTCTGGTACGCGATATCAACCACTTGATTTTTGTCTCTCCCAGCAAATATTTTTACGCAACTCGTGCATGAGTTGTGTTGGCTCTGGCATTCTCATCGTACATCAACTAGCCTGCCGAAAGCTATTACAACTTGAACAAATTCACTTCCCTACACTACCTTATCTAGAAAGATTAGCCACCCTAAGCAACAACCAAAGGGCCCCCAACTCGTCAAAGGAAACGGGGAGGAGACGAGTGTTTCACGGTCTCCAGTTCTGGTGGTCTTAGGTTCGAATAATGCTCTCTAACACACTTTAATAAAATTTCTGATCAATTCGGCTTGTCACTCCAAAAAATTGCGGTTGTTATCGTCTGTACCAAATAAGTTATTAACCTTAATCTGAGAAGGCTATTACAACATTATGTTTAATTTTATATAGCAATTTCTTTTACTTGTTTTTTTTTATCTCTAACCAGGGTATCCACCGGCGGATTCAGTAACTAATCTCCTCGCTGGTTTGTAGGTATCACAGGGTGGGACAATTGGCCCAAGAATTTAAGACTGCTTCATACTCAAAGTTAAGATTCGAACCCCTGACCTTTAGTTAAGGATGGATGAGTCTCTTCTACTCAACCACACTCCTTGGTTTCCTTTACTTGTTTTAACTATTAATATATTGACTTGACATATTGATTAATTTAAGTGAGACCAAATTGACCATACATCATTTAAAGGATCAGACTGAAGCAAGTTGCACGTTCAAACTGAAGCAAGTTGCATATTCTAGTCGGCCGGGCTTAATATTCATGGGCATCCAAATCAAAGCGACCACAAAAAGTGAAATTGCCGACATCACTGCCCGTGAAGGTTCGGAACCTATTAAAAGAAATTGTTTTGTTTCTGTTACCTACAGTAACGACACAGCATACGGTGAACCCGCAGTCTTTATAAAAACAAATCCGCAATCGCGTAAGGGGCATGTGGGTCTAAAGGCACAAACGATAATCTTCCGACAACAGAGAATTGATAAGAACAAAAACTCCAACGTGCCAGTTCAGCTCTCTCTCTCTCTGTACATTCCTTCAACTGATGCTTCTCATTCAACGAAGGATTTTTGTATGCGTAGCAACAGATCTATATGGGACCATCAGTATTTTGCCAAACCCAAAAACGCGGCGGATTAGGCAACAGATAAATTTATTAATTACTAGAAGAGCTATTCGCTTGTTTGGAACTGGAAGGATTTGTACAGTCACGTGGAGACGAAAAAGGCAATGAACTGAGGCCAGATCATGTGGTTCGGTATTAATCATTGACATGCTTACATGGGTCTAATTTAATAGCATAAAAAGATTTAAAACCAAATATGTTGGTTTGAGTGATTCAACACTCTTATCCCTTAATTAGAGGTCTCAAGTTCAAGTCTTGGGAATGGAGAAATCTATTTGACCAGCACTTTACTCCTTACGGGTTGACCCGATGCAAGGGAGATTAGTCTGAAAATGGATGGCTTAAAAACACCTTCTCACAGTTGAGACCCTCCTAAAATACCTCGTGGGCTAATAAAAAAAAAAAAGATCTAAAAAGTTGAAGGTCGGCTACGCTCCTCTCTTGTTTCAGGAGTACCTGCTCGATATCTGTCTTCGCGCCTCAGTTGTGACCTTTGTTTTCTAATGCCAGAAAGGATTTAGATCCTGTGAGAGTGGGAAAGTGTTCTAATTTTCGAACATGACCGTAAAAGATGAAATTTTCTTTTGCCGAAAAGTACCTTAAAGATAGGGTTGGCCGGCTAGACGTATAACCTGATAAATGACAATGGTATTGGATTTGGAGGAATTTCCAAGCTCTGACAATCGTTGATTCAATCCAATCTTCGTGCCATTGGACCATTCTTTTAGGAGCTTTTATGGTTGTTTCCTCTTTCTAATAATATAATGTAATTAACTCTGCAAGTTTTGCTTTAACTCTCTCGAAGAGTTTAATATAATGGTTGAGTAGGTATAAAATTTTCATGACTTTGAATAATTTAGAGAAAGAAGAAGTAAAAGCATTCTTTCTATATCAAGTATGTAAAATTCTGATATTAATTAAAAATTAAACCGGTCAATATAGGAAAATGACTTATTATAATCTAATAAGACACCAATTAATAATCCTTAATTTAAAAACATTGTTAGTATTAATTTGCAGTTGAAGTATTATAGTAACAAGGCAATTTCTCATTGACATGTGAATGGTAATTTTGAAAAGGGTTGAACAAAAAACAGAGTAATCGTGTATATTATACGAAAACAAAAAAAAGAGAAGTGTAGAAGATTAAGAAAAGTATTAATAAAAACATAAACTATTGTGTGTAGATGATTACAGAAAAGTTGTGGATATTTGGATTGAGCAGCAAATAGTAGCCAGGCATTAGAGATGAGGAAGTTGAGGAAGCAGCTGGCAACACGTACAGGCCGGAAAACAACAAAGCATGCTCGTCCCATCCAATTCCCTTGCTCAATCCTCAAACTTATCCTCCAACAGTCATCCTCTCCGGTCAAATGATATTTCTTCTTGTCACAACCCTCCTCTCATAACACGATCAAAAAAGGAAATCAGGGTCGCAGTATTCATCCTCCGTTGAGGAGTGGACAACGATTGAAAAAAAAAAGAAAAAACACTTCAATTTCTATACCTAAAACAAACGAAAACGCACATATACTACGAATATTAATAGGTTGTATGAAAGATTACACACTTGGGAACTTGGGTAGAAACAAACAAGCCGCATCTAATTGACCCATCCAATCCATGGCTTTGTTTGTTAGCTGATTGAAATAGTTTATAGCGTGCATATTTACAAGGCGCCCTTAAAGGTTGATCACGCAGGTTTCAGTGGCTATAGTCAGATTGCTACTAGATTTTATTTGACGAAAGAAAATGCACAAGAGGAGGGGAGAAGAATGTGGAAGTAGAAGCAGAAGGATAAGATAAGAGGCTTAGAAAGCACAGCCTATATTACAATGTGATCACCTATCTATCAATCACCACTAGTCAGCCCCTGTCATGTATGTATAAATGTTTTCAAGGGAATTTAACGGAATTCCATGTCCAGAACTGTGGTCCTTGATTTTGTTATATGTATAATATTTATTGTAACATTTTAAAATTTAAGACCCATTTATAAAATAACACTATTATTTTAAAGGAAATTACATGCCTATATGTTTCATTGTTTTGTGTTAAGTAAGTTTTTTTTGCTTATTTAAAAGATTGAATTGATTAGATTGTGATAAGATAACTTCAATTCTTTAAATCCAACATAATGCTAAAAATAACTCATTTTTCATTTGGATTCTTTAAATCAATTTACTAAAAAAAGAGAAGGATATAGAGTTATTTTTTATATTAATAATCTTTTAGCTACGGAGATGCTAACTAGATGTGGAAGAGAGTAACAACTCTTTTAAAGAATACAACTAAAGAGATCTTGGTTGTTTTTAAAGGACCTAGCGGCATTAAAATGAAGTCTTGCTAATGGAATTAAGATATATAAAAAAGATTAAGATCAAGAAGGGTGTAAATAAAGTTATGTTGGATAGCACTACAGAGGTAGAAAGAGTAGTTAATAAAAAAAGTTACAAACTGATAAAGAAAGGGGTGATTAAGATAATCTCATAAGCTAAAAGCAAAGCTTACGAGAAATTATACCAACAGTTAAAAATAAAGATGAAAAAATGATATATTTAAGTTGGTGAGAGCTAAGGAATAAAAAATGAGAGACTTAGATCAAGTTTGTTGTATAAAAAATGAAACACGACGATTGCTCGTGACTAAAAATGACATTAAGAGAAGATGATAGAGATACTTTTATAACCTTTTTAATGAAGGCGTAACGAATAACATCTTTTTAGATGATTTTGGCACTTTCGAGAGGTATCATAGTTTTACTTGTTGCTAGCATATTACAAAGGAAGAAACTAAAAGAGCTTTGAGGAAAATGAATAGTGGAAGAGCAATAAGACCTCATAAGATATCTATAGAGATGTGGAAGAACTTAGGCAAAAAAATCTTATTTGGCTAGCCAAGCTTTTTAATATGATCCTTAGGTTTACCAAAATATCGGACAAGCAAAGGCTTAGTATTCTAATTGCTCTATACAAAAATAAAAGGGATAGTGACAAAGGATGCTTTTATCTCGAAGAACCAGTTTGACTTCATATTAGGAAAGTCTACAAAAGAAGCTTTATATCTCCTCCGAAGATTAATTGAATACTACATGGAAAGACAACATAACCTAGATATGGTTTTTATTAACTTATAAAAGGCATATGACAAGATACCTAATGAAATCATACAAAGGTGTGTAGAAGTCAAGGGAGTTTCTATGACCTATATTTGAGTTATTAGGGATATGTATAAAGGTATTTAAGACTAGAGTAATGCCGATAGGAGGAGATATATAGTGTTTTTTCTATCGATATTGAGCTATAACAAGACTCCTCATTGAGCCCCTTTTTGTTGATATAGTAATGGGTGAGCTCACTAAAAATATTCAAGAGGATGTGTCTTAGTGTATGTTATTTGTTGATGAAATTGGTTTAGTGGATGAGATAAAAGATGGTATCAATGTCAAGTTAGAACTATGGAACGATCCATTAGAGTAAAATGGCTTTAAATTGAGCATGACTAAAATTGAGTACTTAGAGTGTAACTTTTCAGGCCATAGTGTGGCTTCCGATATAGATCTAAAGATTGGTTCAGAAGTTATACTACATAAAAGGTGTTTTAGTTATCTTGGATCAATCATTTAAAGTAATAGAGAGATCGATAAAAATATAGTTCACTATATCAGATCAGAGTGTTGATCCATCAAACATGTTTTATTTAGGCTAACCATGCTGCTATAGAACGGAGTGTTGATCCATCAAACATGTTTTATTTAGGCTAACCATGCTCTATAAGACGGAGTGTTGATCCCTCAAACATGTGTATAGTCATAAGTTAATGGTGATTGAGATAAAGACGCTTCATTGAATGTTCGCTGTTACTAAAAGAGATAAGATCAAGAATATACTAGTAAGAGACAAATTAAAAGTGATTAATATTAATGAAAAATTAAGAGAAACAAGGCTTATGTAGTTCAAACATGTTAAGAGAAGACATCTTGACGTTCCAGTGAGAAAATTGAACTTAAAGATTATAAGAGGAAAAAAGGACGGCATAAGAAGAATTGGAGAGAAGTGATCAATAATGATATGATTTTATTAGAACTTATCGAGGACATGACTTTCAATAGAAAATTTTAACGTACTAAGATATAGGTAAATGATCTTATATAAAGAGGTCCGTCTCTTTTTTATAGGTCTTTTAAACATTCACTTTTGAGTCTTATATCTTGTATTTAACCTAAACATTCCGTACCTTATACCTCCCTCTTAATTATTTGGACTAAATATTTCCTTACTTAGCAATGATTTGTTTGATTTATTTATTTATTTATCTTGTTTTTGTGTGTTATTTATTTATTTATTTTATTTTTATTTTTATTCTTTACCTTGTTCTATATTTATTGTAATATTTATTTTGTTTTTGTTTTTGTTTTTATTTATACATATTTATTTTATTATTATTATGATCTTCTTTTATGTCTATTTTATTATTTATTATGTATATATTTTACTTTTTTTGTGTAGATCTATTGGAGATAATCTCTCTATAAGTTAAGAATAAAGATGCTTACTATTGGATCTCTTCAAACTTTGCATGTTGTTGTTATTGTTATAATAAATTTTTAGATGTATATTAAATAAATAAATCAACAATTGAATTAATATTGAGATGAACTATAATTATTTACCCCTTTAATACATTTCTTGGGCAGGCACTGTCACTGATGGTTGCAGTTTGGCACGTGTTCAGTAGACGGTGAAGTTAGAAATGAAATTAATTATATTTTATTTGAATACGTTGCAATTAAGTTATCTGTCATAAGATGTTTTTTAATAAAAAACAAATAAGTTGATATTTCACAAAATATAAACATCAAAAGGCCTAAAGCCCAGCTGCTTAACATTTGATAAACCCATGCGGCTCAACAACTGAAGGCTTAAATAACACATTACCTTATCTCTTCCTTTGCTTCTCCGTCTCTCTCTCTCTCTCCCTCTTTTGCTCTCTGTTCACAAACTTTTGGTATCAGAGACCCAATCCAATTGCCAACTGCTCTGAGCCAATCAAACCCCATCAAAACCCTAATAGTATTTCAACTCCAGCTGTAGTTATATTCTTCCTCGATAATATCTACTTCTTTGTAGTTTAAAGGCCGGAGCTTTGATATCAATGGACTACTCCATGGCCCCTGCACCAGAAGCTGCTATGAATCCATCAGGTTCTCCTAATTCTTCTTCTCTTTATCCTTATAGTGATCCAGTTGTTGATAATTCTGTAAAAATCCCTGGTTTTGAGGTTGATGGTAATAAGAATGAAGCGAGTCGTGGTAGTAGCGATGGTGCGTTTGTGAGTGGTGAGAAGGAGTTTGAAGCGGCGTCGGAGATGCCAGTTGTTCAGGGAAAATCCATGGGAGGGGGTGAAAAAGATACCCCTTTCTTTGATACTGTGGAGTTTTCGGTACCAAAGAGTGAGGATCAGTTGTTGAAAGTAGGCGACATAGGGAATGATGACAACAAAGTTGCCGGAGCGTTGAAGGATGCAGCTTTGAATGTGGATGGATTGGTTGTTGATCAGGGTACGGGAATAAAGGTTGTTGGGGCTGTAAGTACCGTTGAGAAAAATGGAACCTTGGTTGTGCCTAGTGAACAAGAGGTGGTTGAGAAGGAAGTGAAGGAGATAGCAGACAATAGTCCGAGTGAAGTGGTGCCAGAGAAGTTGATTGGAGATAAGAAAATGTTAAAGGATGGAGAAGCTGTTGATGGTCCGGTGTTAGTCACGGCGAATAAAGTTGTGCGTGGCGAAGATGGAAATTTGGAGTCTAAGACTTTAGAACGAGGAAGTGATGAGCTGGTTGAGACCAATGGTGTGAAATTGACCAGTGGCGGAGATTCAGTTGTAGAGGCTGTTCATATTGATTTACTGGGCTCAGGAGCTGCCGTTGTTGGAGATGTGGAGGAAAGTAAGGATGTTGAAAGTAAAGGAGAGGCAGCTTCCATTGATGAGAATGTTGCTGTGGACAATGGTCTTGACAAGATTAGTTGTAATGCTAAAGTGGAATCCATTTTCAGTGCTGAATCCAAAATGGATGTAGTAACTGAGAACCAAGCTGCAGAAGCGGATCCCAGTGAAGGGGTTGATGCTCCACATGTGGAACCTAATGGAGGAAATGGTTTCCCTGAAGTAGAACCTGATGGAATTTCTGGAAATGCTGGAGATGATGTTGGAAATTCGTGGGATATTTCAGAAATTCAAGTTAGCAGTGGTGAAGGTGGACATGTAGGTGCTACAGACAGAAAAGAGCATGTAGAGACAAAAGGTGAGCCAGAAGCTTATACAGAATCAAAACAAATTGATCCTGCTATTAAGACTGTTCCAGCTGATGAAAAAGTAGAGGGAGGGGATGGAGATGGTAATGAAACTTCTCAGGCTGTGGGAACATACATTGCTCATGGTGGGGAACATTTGGAAGATGACCAAACCCATGTGGATGTCGTACCTAGAGAGCTGGAAAACGAAGTCACTGATAAATCTGTCTTTCCTGAATATCCTGAAGGTAAAATGGAAGATGAAGATGAAGGTGAAGAAAAGCATATTCCAGATGGAGATGGTGAAATTGAGGGCTCAGCTACAGATGGGGAAACTGAAGGCATGATATTTGGAAGCTCTGAAGCTGCCAAAAAATTATTGGAGGAGTTGGAGCGGGGGTCAGCTTCTTACTCTGGTGGAGATAGTTCTCATGATCAGTCACAAAGATTTGATGGCCAAATTGTCACAGATTCAGATGAGGAGGCTGACACTGATGACGAAGGGGATGGAAAGGAGCCATTTGATTCTGCTGCCTTGGCCGCTCTATTGAAAGCGGCAACAAGTGCTGGGTCAGATGGTGGAACAATCACTGTAACATCTCAAGATGGGTCAAGGCTTTTCTCTGTTGAGCGGCCAGCGGGTTTGGGATCATCACTTCGATCTGTGAAACCGGCCCCACGTTCAAACCGGCCCAATCTTTTCTCTCATTCTGTTGGAACACCTGGTGCTGATTCAGATACCAACCTGAGTGAGGAAGAAAAGAAGAAATTGGAAAAGTTACAAGAGCTGAGGGTGAAATTTTTGAGGCTTGTTCACAGATTAGGTTATTCTCCAGAAGAAACAGTAGCAGCACAGGTTCTATACCGTTTGGCTCTTCTTGCAGGAAGGCAAACAAATCAACTGTTTAGCCTTGATGTGGCAAAGACAAAAGCTTTGCAACTTGAGGCAGAAGGCAATGATGATTTGGATTTTTCCTTGAACTTATTAGTCCTTGGAAAGACAGGAGTGGGTAAGAGTGCTACCATAAATTCTATTTTTGGTGAGGAAAAGACACCTGTCCATGCATTTGGTCTTGCCACTACTTCCATTAAAGAAATAAATGGCACAGTGGATGGAGTTAAGATCAAGGTAATTGATAGCCCAGGTCTGAAGTGTTCTGGTTATGAGCAAGGCTTAAACCGGAAAGTATTGTCTTCTGTAAAGAGATTTATAAAGAGTTGTCCCCCTGATGTTGTCCTTTACATTGATCGGCTTGACACTCAAACCAGGGATCTTAATGATCTGCCACTATTAAGATCTATTACTAGTAATCTTGGTTCTTCAATATGGCGAAATGCCATAGTTACTCTAACCCATGGTGCTTCCGCTCCTCCAGATGGTCCATCTGGCTCCCCGTTAAGTTATGAGGTGTTTGTTGCTCAACGTTCACATCTTGTTCAGCAATCTATTGGACAAGCTGTGGGAGATTTGCGCCTTATGAATCCAAGTTTGATGAATCCTGTATCTCTTGTGGAGAATCATCCTTCTTGCCGCAAGAACAGAGATGGTCAGAAAGTACTCCCTAATGGTCAAACTTGGAGATCTCAGTTGCTGTTGTTGTGCTACTCTATGAAGATTTTATCTGAAGCAAGCTCTTTATCAAAACCACAAGATGCTTTTGACCACAGGAAACTTTTTGGCTTCCGTACTCGTTCACCACCTCTTCCATACCTGCTGTCTTGGCTGTTACAGTCTCGTACATATCCCAAGCTTGCCACTGAACAGGGGGCTGACAATGTTGACTCTGACATTGACTTAGGTGATTTGTCTGAATCTGATCAAGAAGAAGAGGAGGACGAATACGACCAACTCCCACCATTCAAGCCTCTCAGGAAAGCACAAATTGCTAAACTTAGCAAGGAGCAGAGAAAAGCTTATTTTGAGGAATATGATTATCGCTTCAAGCTCCTCCAGAAAAAGCAATGGAGTGAAGAGTTGAGAAGAATGAGAGAGATGAAAAGGAAAGGAAAGGCTGCTGCAGATGAATTTGGATACAATGGAGAAGATGCAGATCCAGAGAATGAAGGTCCAGCTGCTGTCCCAGTTCCCTTACCTGATATGGTTTTACCACTCTCATTCGACGGTGACAATCCAGCTTATAGGTACCGGTTCTTAGAACCAACTTCACAATTCTTGGCGAGGCCAGTTCTTGACAACCATGGTTGGGACCATGATTGTGGGTATGATGGTGTAAACGTAGAGCAAAGCTTAGCTGTGGCTAATCAATTTCCAGCTGCGATTACTGTCCAAGTAACCAAGGATAAGAAGGAGTTTAACATCCATTTGGATTCTTCAATCTCCGCCAAACATGGGGAGAATGGATCAAGTATGGCTGGCTTTGACATTCAGAATGTTGGCAAGCAGCTTGCTTATATTGTCAGAGGTGAGACTAAGTTCAAAAATTTGAAGAAAAACAAGACCTCAGCTGGGATTTCTGTTACATTTTTGGGTGAAAACGTGGCGACTGGTGTCAAGCTGGAGGATCAAATTGCACTAGGAAAGCGTCTGGTATTGGTTGGTAGCACTGGAACTGTGCGGTCTAAGGGTGATTCGGCTTATGGAGCCAATTTGGAAGTGCGCTTGAGGGAAGCAGATTATCCAATTGGCCAGGACCAGTCCTCCTTGGGCTTGTCTTTAGTGAAATGGAGAGGCGATCTTGCACTTGGAGCCAACCTTCAATCCCAGTTTTCTGTTGGCCGGAGTTCAAAGATAGCAGTTCGTGCAGGATTGAACAACAAGATGAGTGGACAAATCACCGTCAGGACAAGCAGTTCAGACCAACTTCAGCTTGCACTTGTTAGCCTTCTTCCAATCGCAATGACAATTTATAAGCGCATTTGGCCTGGGGCTAATGAGAACTATTCTATGTATTAGTTACTGTTTTCATTTTTCGTCGATGAATTGCTGATTAGGGTAATAGAGTAGTAGATATCTCGAGCGTAATTGATGTTTCCAATAAATCTGAATTTTGTTTAACGTAGAATTTATGTATTCGTATGCGGTTCAAGCTGAAGAACTGTTTCATGTATGAGATGGGTTCGTGAGGGAATTGCTATAAGATATCATTGCTTGTCTTGGTGTTTTGCTTTCTGAAAGTAAGTTGATGCATCTAATGTTCTTGTCGGCGTTAGCCTTTTGCTCGTATGGTTTCTGTGTTCTCGGTAATTAGCAGATGTGGACGCTTTTTTTTGGAGAAAACATATGAAAGAAGAAAAATTAATTTGGATCTCTTATTTTTATTGCTTTTGTTAGATAAATTTACTATTGTTGTTTTATAGTTATTTCTTTATTAGGAACCTAGTAAAGTAAGAATCATAGTATCGGCATGGAATCCTGTTATATAAAGAAACCCGCCTAAAGTATGAAACTTGCCTAAAGTAGGAATTCTATTATTGTAAGGAGACTTGCTCATTTAAAAGCAATTAGAATTAATAAAGAGGTAAGTCATAATTTAATCAAAACAAGAGATCCGAGTTCTCTCTTTACTATCAGACGCTAGGTTTCAGCTTCCTTTTGAAGAGCTGAATTTCTACCCAAGATAGGTTGATCAAAAAATCCCGTAATTTTTGTGACTTGATCCATACGGGACTATAACAATTTGATATCATAGTCAAACACGATGGGCGTCAAAATCAGAGACCTTTTGCAAGAAGAAAGGGCCCGCTTTTAGCCATGGAACAACGTCCTGGGGAGAAAATTGCGCAGATTCTTCAAGAACGACTATCTGGCATAGGATTCGGTATAAACAAAAACACTATCAATAGAAGCTAAGAGAGCAGTGTGGCTACCCCAATGATAGAACTACCAGCTGTCATCGCTACCAAGGGAGGTCCTATACAACCTGTTTCACAAACCAGAAACCATCAACCCACAGTGCCTAGGTACGCAAAATTGGATTTTCCAACATGTGATGGCATGGAAGACCCCTTAATTTGGGCTCACCGCTGTAAGCAATTCTTTGAGAATCAGAATACACCTGAGTCAGAAAAGGTGGCACTAGCGGGTTTTCATCTCTTAGGAGAAACACAATTATGGTTTTATTAGTTGAAGAGGGCAAAAAAATCAAGGACTTGGATAGAATTTCAAAAAAGTTGCTTCCAAAGGTTTGGACCACTTGAAAGTAGTAATCCAATGGGTGAATTGGTCACTCTTCGACAAACTGGAACTGTTGAACTCTATCAACATCAGTTTCAAGAAAAGCTAGCTAGAGCTGATGAGCTCATTCTAGAAAGTTTGCACACGGGATTGTTTATGGCGGGATTGGATGTTCAATTGCTTAAACCAACAGATTTAGTAGCTGCTATGAGCTTGGCTAGAGCTTATGAACAGAAGCTTCAACTGCAAAAAGTCATCAATACCCGAAGGACAACATGGCAGTCTCCTCGAATAAGCTCTAGTAGTTCGGTGATTATGCCACCAAGGAGTTCCAATGTGTCATCTACAACGATTGATAAATCATCAAGCAATCAAGCTCCTTTTTTTAAGCGGTTGACACAAGCAAAGATGGCAGAGAGGAGATCAAAAGGGCTGTGTTATAATTGTGATGAACCATATTCAGCTACTCACCAATGCAAACGACTTTTCTGGTTAGAGTTAACAAATACAGATGATGATCCACTTGAGGACAACTTAGATACTACCCCTGAAATTTCCTTAAACACCATTAATGGACACCCACATGGCAGAATTATGCAGTTGCAAGCTATCATAAAAGGGCAACCGATGCTTGGCTGGATTGATTCAGGTAGTACTCACAACTTTTTAAGCTCAAAAGCAGCTCAAAGTTTAGCACTTTGTGTTCATTCCTTACCACAAAAGTCTCCGTTGCCAATGGAGAGAGAGTTCAGAGTTTGGGAATTTGTAGACAGGTATCAGTTTCTATTGTTGGCCATAACTTCCCTACAGATTTTTATGTGATTCCTTTGGGTGGATTTGACATAGTTTTGGGTGTTAAATGACTGGAAACATTAGGCCCTATATTGTGAGATTTTGCTGAATTTACCATGACTTTTTCGGTGGAAGGGACACCTATTTTATTTCAGGGACAGCATCGACCTTCTGATCATGTCTTACACACGATGGTTACGGTCAACTCAGAAGATCAAATGTTAGAAGGCCTTTTAACTGAATTTGGGGACTTGTTCCAAGAGCCAATTGGTTTACCACCCATAAGGGAATGTGACCACCGCATCTGTTTGCTACCCGGGACAGCCCCTGTATTTGTCCGTCCATACCGATACTCCCATAGACAAAAAGATGAGATTGAAAGATAATGCAACCAAATGCTCCAACAAGGGTTTATTTGGCCCAGTAAATCCCCATTTTCTTCTCCAGTCTTGTTGGTTCCCAAACAAGATGGCTCTTGGCGGCTTTGTATTGATTATCGTGAAAGAAATACTAAAACAGTAAAGGACAGGTTTCCTATTCCGGTGGTGGATGAACTATTAGATGAGTTACATGGTGTTCGTTACTTCACTAAATTGGATCTCAAATCGGGTTATTATCAAGTTCGTATGTCTCCTGTTGATGTAGAGAAGACCGCTTTCTGTACACACCATGGACATTTTGAGTTCCTTGTTATGCTCTTTGGCTTTACTAATGCTCCATTCACTTTTCAAGCCTTGATGAATGAGGTATTTCATGAGCTTCTACGACATTTCGTCTTGGTTTTCTTTGATGAAATTTTGATTTACAGTATGACTTGGGAGGATCATTTGGTCCACATGAGAAATGTCTTTACTTTATTGCGTGCTCACAAACTTTACTTGAAGCCTTGTATAAGGAAACTTGCCTAAAGTAGGAAACCTGCCTGAGGTAGGAATTGTATTATTGTAAGGACACTTGCCTATTTAAAGGCAATTAGAATAAATAAAGAGGTAAGTCAGAATTTAATCAAAACAAGAGATCCGAGTTCTCTCTTTACTATCGAACTCTAAGGTTTCAGCCTCCCTTTGAAGAGCTGAATTTCTACTGAAGATAGGTCGACCAAAAAAAATCGCATAATCGCCCTGTGACTCGATTCCAAACACAGGACCATAACAGAAGACTTGGTGCTTTCTGCTATAGGAATCAACACAAGCCTGATTCGTACGTCTCTGACCAGTTTACAGGACTTAGGAGTTGGTGCTGACGAACAGAAGTTAAGATCCATCCATCATAATTCTGAAATACCCCATCCATCCTATACAAACTCATCCACCAATACTACTAATCTGGTGATGTTTATACAACATCCTATTAATACATAGAAATGTTTATACTTCTTCCTGATTCACATGCTCATCAAATCTGAACTGGCCTTAACTGTTTCTTTCATCCCTATCCCTTCAACTTCCTGGATCTATTCTATACCAAGGCTTGAACTAAAACCGCCTGACATGCTTTCCCAGTAATGCTTATTAAATCGTGTCTGGCCTTACTGTTTCTTTCATCCCTATCCCTTCAACTTCCTGGATTCTATACCAAGGCTTGAACTAAAACCATCAGACATGCTTTCCCAGTAATGCATTTATTAAATTATGTCATCTCAATAACATTCATCTTCTCCAATCTCAGTCAAAACATGTCCCACTCACTGAGAGTGTTGCATACAATAAAATCTACTCCTTTAGATGGTTGAATGAACATAATACTTGAATAGCTAACTAGCAGTCAAAATACATTGAAACACTTGACAAATTGTTTGTCAAACGGGAGAAGGAAAATACACTTGCATTACAGAAAGCTTGTCCGCAAACAAATAACAAAAGGAACATAAATAAACAGATTAAAATTGCTCTTAAAAGTTGCCAGAGAATGAGCAAGGACTAGTACTGGAGATCTTTAGGTTGCCGGAGTGGTTTTGACTTAAATGCACCCCAATTTCAATTGTACAATGATGTGAATTCAATGTAGTAGCATAAGCTTTGCAATAAGAAAAAGTGAAGTATTCTTTGAATGCAGAAAATAAAATGTGCAGTGAACTGAGTGTATAGTGTAGTATAGATCTTTTAACTAGCATGTGACAAAAACTCCCCAAATAGCTCTAAGATTAACATGCAAGATAAAAATACGAAATGAGTAGTCAGAATTTTCCACTATGATATTTTTTCAAGTACACAAACATGCAAAGCTTGTATTCTGAAACTATTGATTGAATAAGAGTAAAAATCAATGCAACATTGCCTTATTCATTGAGAAAACACGACTCAACTAGAATCAACACAACGAAGTTACGAGGCAGTTATTTCTAGCTTCACAACATTAATTGAAGTCTACAACTATTTACATAGTTCAAGATACACGAGAGTTCCAGCTTCATTGCAAACTGCTATAGCTTCATGGTATAGAAACCTAGAGGGGGCGAGGCAACCCGTGTGATAAAGAAATTATATAAAAGAATTTTTAGAACTGACTTAAGTGCAAACAAAAATTATGTCTATTTCTTTTTAAATCTTACAACATTATGATTTTAACATCGATAAGAACAAAATTATACTCTGTCAACGGCTAACGCAAGATACAAACAGCAACTGCACAGAATATATGAGACATTCTGTATTACAACATAGTGGCATAAGAGAGATCAAGGTAGCTCAACTGGGCAACTATGAGGAGGATACCTTAACAGCTTTAAAAGCTGGATGAAGCAAACCAAGTTCATCTTTAACCTCAAGTGGATTATCCGTCTCGTTTCGAACTCTCTTTACTCTTCTACTAGCCAGTGATTTGTGTGTGAACCCATACATCTGAAGTATCTGATTGTCCCCAAAGTTAAATGCTCGATCCATTTGCTTCAAACATCTCTCGACCGAGTAGTCTCCAAACTTACCACAGGGCTTGCAACCCACAAAGTGAGTAACCAACGGCCATCTGTGATCACCCAACCCAGGATGATAGTTCTCAATCATCTCTTCATATCTGTCCACCAAAATCCCCCAGTAACCATGCAAGTAATACGCACTCTCCAGATATACCTTTTCACCCCACTTGTTCCTCTGCGTGGCGAGTAAATAAACCATAGACGACTGATCATCAGCTTCAAAGACAGGTCTACCCTTAAGCTCTCTAGTCAGAACCTTACCAGCCTCATCTCTGATCTTCCCCTTGGGTCCCATGGGAGCCCAAGCATCAAGAATATCCAATGCCCACTGACCATTCCTCAACAAAAAGCTTCCAGTATTCAATCCAATCCAATTCTTGTCATCATAAACCATCTCATTCCACCCATGCATCACAAAGTTGTAATCTTTATACCTTTCCCATGGCAATTCAAATGCCATGTCAGTAAACATAGCATCACTATCCATCCACCACAAGAACTCCACTTCAGGATGTGATAACAGAAGCTTCCTTATCAACGGCAGCTTGGCCCAAAACCCCGCCATTTCCGCATCAAGAAGAGCCATATTGTAGAAAATCTCAATCCCATGTAACCTGCAGTAATCAATCTTGTTCTTAATGGACTTTAACAGATAATGATCGCCCACAGGGTTCTCGCACGGTTTTGGCGACGACCCAGTAACCAACAAAACCCGAGGCTTATTGGGTCCGATAAAATTAGGAAAGTCCTGGTTTTTCTTAAGCCATTCGGATCTCTGCTCGTCCCAATCAGAAATTTTGGGACCCAAAGTGTAAGGCTTACTGGGATCACGTTTATCGTCCTCTCCTTCGTCTACCAATATCTTGCTGAAGTCAAAAGTGTTGTAATTGTTGGAATTATCACTGCCACCGCCGCTCTCGCCTTCAGACGAAGACGTCGTCGTAGTTTGAACCTCCTCAAGCACGCGGTGCGGCTCTACGCGCTTGCGCATGTAAAAATGGTCCCGAAACTCATTGAAGTCTTGCTGTGGAGTCCCGAACTTTCCTGCTCCGATTGTACCGCGTAGGACGACCACCGTGAGAACGAGGCAGAGGATACTAACCTTAGCGTGCTTTAGAGCTCTCTGCATCTTTCGATTTACCTGTGGACCCAAACAATCGTCCATAATTCAGATCTGTTTACTCTTCAAATGGTAGTTGATGCTCAGAGTCCGGAAACCCAATGATTCAGATATGCTCGTAGCCTGGCTCAGAGAGTTTGCATTGAAGCATAGAGTTTAGTTCCAATATAAAGTGAGTCTTTTCATCTTTTCTCTCTTTCACTTCCCAGTGTTTTGCACTCTTGGGCTTCTTAGTTCTTACTTTAACCCAAACCCGTTCGATTCCGACATCACACGCCGGTTAAAACCTTACAACCATTGTCGGTGGGGAAGTGGGAACCATGGCATGTACTGTCTGTCGGTCTTTTCTCGTTATTTATATAATATATAATATATAAATATAAGCAAATTTTGGTTTTAATTTTATTGACGCCTCGCACTAAACAAAGTTGGGATCCGCTTCACAACACAGCTATTGCTTCACTGTCATGTGTTTTTGTAAATCCCCAAAAACGGCACTCGTAAGTCGTAAGTCGTTACCATTCGATGTTTATTAATTTATTTTTTCACCGATGCTAAGCTTTGTCCATGTGCACGTGTTGACCTTTTGCAGGTGTTCCTTCCGATCTTTAATCAAAATGCATCGTGTAGACGGCAATGTCGTTCTGTCGGATAGTCAAATAATGCTATTCAAGAAGTTTATAGGTTAATCCGGATCCACGCCTGAGATGTTTACAAAAATGTAAATAAATTCTTAATATTGTTTTATTTATAAGTTAAATACATATATTTATACAAAATTTAATAACCATGTCATAATGAATAATGTTTTTCAATAAAGTTATATTTATACTTTAAAAACTTCGTATAAAAACATTATCAAAATTTAATTTGAGGTTATGTAAATTTCAAAAACTAATTTCTGCACAGGAAAAAGCTTTATATTATTAACGATAAATTGAATAACATTTTTTATGTTGAAATACTTCAACATTTTCGTAAATTGTTTACAACAATCAGTTGGTACCGCATTTTGTCAATATTATTAATTTTATTATACTCTGGTTCTTTGGTGTCAATTTCGGAACGGATGACAGTGCATGTGAGGTTGTCATAAATACCTTATCAAAATTGATATTAGACTTAATTCCACTACAGAATGATAATATTATTATTCAAGGGTTTAAAATGACCGTCTAGTCCGATCTGAAAAAAATTGAACCAATTAATGATCCGGTTCGGTTTTACTTAATAATCTAAATATATAAAAACTAGTCGGTTTAAACTTTTTTCGATCAGACCAGATGGTCTGCTTTGGTTTTAAAAGCTTGATCAAACTTGCGAAACCTTTTTCATGGATGACTTTTTTTTTTCTAAATTCAATTTATCTTTTAGTGTTTCTTCTTTTACAAGAAAAACAATGTAGAACTTAAAATTTTCGTATTTTATAACAACAACCTAAAAAGGAAAATCAATCAATTATATGAAAACGAAAATTAGAATTTATAAATGTTTGGTTTAACCAGAATAACAACCGCTATTAAATTATTTTTATTTATATGAAAAACATAAATTATGCTTTGACATCAAAAGTATAGTGTTATGGTTTAACTGAAATAAACAAGCATTAAGGAGTAGTTATATGTAAGAATGCATAAATATCCTACTATTGTCTTTTAGGTTTAGTAGATAAGGTTAAGGTAATTAACGGTTAGGATATCTAATTTATTATTAATACGCAACGAACTCGATTTATCATGTTTTTATTCACTTTTAACTTTGAAAGCTTGTTTCTCAAAAAGTATATTATGTAACATAATGTACATCTCTTCTAGATAAAGCTATTATCAAATATTCACTTTGAAAAATTCAAAATATTTTATTATGTGTAAATTCTGACCCTTAAAATAAATGGAAATATTTGAAGTTTATGAGAAAATCTTGAAATTGCCTTTTTCCCACTCATGTATTTGTATTGTTCAAGTTGAGTTCTAAAGAGACGTAAAATTAATGATCACGAAATCAAATACGAAGGGAAGCAAAAAAAGTATATGAATATTCTCGGCTAATCATTCACTATTCATGAACTTCATTATTTTATCCAGCGTTATTTTTACTTATTCTTATAAGTTTTATTTCTTATTTATTATATATCGGTTTTATAGCAATTCACTACTGGTTGAACCTCTAAACTTTAAGGGGGTGCTTAGTTGATAGGTTTGAGAAGGGGTTAATGGGTATTGAATGAAAAATGAGTGGTTGGTTGTTGATTATGATTATAGGGGTAATGGTTTGATATCCCACTTTGGGGGAATCCTCCATACCCCCCATTTAGTAGAGGAATGAAACTCATTCCTTAGTAGAGACTCATTTTTTAAAATTTTTTTAATACTAATTAATTAAATATAATTAAATAATTAAAATATAATTAATTACAATATAATTAATAAAAATAATAATATTAATTAATTAAGTACATTATAATTAATTACAATACAATTAATTAAAATATAATTCATTCATTAATTAAAATATAGTAATTAATTAATTAATCAATTAAAATATAATTAATTA
>JANVCQ010000004.1:9381741-9406308 GCA_025531925.1 Erythroxylum plowmanianum
ACTGTTCCATCTGAATTGTTCTTCACTTTGTACACCCATTTTGAGGCTATGGCCTTCTTTCCTTGAGGTAAGTCAGTCAGTCTCCAAGTCCCATTTTTCTCTAAAGCAGATAATTGCTCATTCATAGATTGTACCCACCTCTCATCTCTGCTAGCAGTCTCATAAGATAGTGGCTCAACAATTCTAGAAACATTACCTATAAAGGTGCTGTAATTGCTGCTGTGCTTAATGTTTAGTGACTGTAATCCTCCTTCTTTTGTTCCTGCAGGACAATGGACTTGCAATGCAACATTGCAATCAGCAAGGGAATGAGTGGACTGCTGAGCTGTGGATTGGAGAACATAATCTTGTAGGTATTTGGGAGGTAAGTGAGTTCTGCTGCTTCTTCTTTGTGTGGGTGCAATAGGTAAGGGGTTTAGGTCATGTGGACTGTCGGGTGGGGTATTATCAGATGGCTGAGACATGTTTTCAAAGGTTGTTGTGGTAATTGGTGTTTGTGTGGGGTAGTCTGCATTCTCATTGGTGAGAATGTTTGAAAATAGGGGGTCAGTGGCCTATGTCAAAATGGGGCTTAGGTCTGCATAGGAAAAATTGGTTTCATAAAATACTACATCTCTTGACACAAACACTGCTTTAGTATCTAAGTCCATGACTCTATAGGCTTTGTAGTCAGGCATATACCCAAGAAAAATGCATCTCTTAGACCTAGGATCTAACTTGGTTTTATTTGGTGTTTTGTCTAAGGCAAAGCACAAACAACCAAAAATTTTCAGATGCTCATAACTGGGTCTTCTTCTATGCAACTTTTCAAAAGGACTCAGCCATTCCAAGACCTTTGTTGGGATTCAGTTAATAAGGTATGTAGCTGTAAGAAAAGCTTCTCCCCAATACCCTTTAGGTAACTTAGCTTTGAAGAGTAGGGCTCTAGTAATTTGAAGTAGATGTTTATGCTTGATTTCAACTACCCCATTCTGTTGTGGTGTGTATGGGCTGCTTTTCTGATGTTGAATTCCCATATCCTTAAACATGTTGGTACATTCTTGGTTAATGAATTCCCTCCCATTATCAATTTGTATTTTCATTATTTGGGTGCTGAACTGTCTTTCAATGTTTTTAAGAAATTGTAGGATGGTCAATTGGGTCTGGTGTTTGTGCTTGAGTATAAAGGTCCAAGTGGCTCTAGTGAAGTCATCCACAACAGTGAGGAAATAATGTGAGCCATTCATTGTAGGAACACTGTAGGGTCCCCATAGGTCCATATGAATGATTTCGAAGGGTTTGGTTGTGTGTATCTCATGTTTGGGAAAGGGTTTTCTATGCTGTTTGGCTAGGGGACATATTTCACATTCATGTTTATGAGGAACAGAAACTTTGATTTCATTAATGTGCTGCAACTTTTCCTTGGATACATGCCCTAGCCTAGAATGCCATAAATCAAAAGCTATTGTAACATTGAAAGCAATATTTTCAGAATTGCAAAACTCTAAGGAAGGACCTTTTAGGGTATTGGATGGTAGGAAGGTTTCAGTAGTCAACTCATACAGTCCATTTACTGCCTTGATGATTGCTATGACATCATTAGTCCGAAGGTCCTGCAAAAACAACTTATTAGATAGGAAAATGGCAACAATTTCATTTTGTGTAGTGAGCTTATTAACAGATAGCAGGTTTTTGAAGAAGTTAGGCATATGCAATATTTCCCTAAGGGTGATTTTGTCCCCTATTTGTGCATGACCAATATGAGCAACTTCTTGTTTTGTTCCATCCGGGAGAATAACATGATCATAAACATCTGTGTTAGTTACATACCCAATGCAAAGTTTCAGGTCATTCATCATGTGTGTGGAGGCACCCGAATCAATAAACCAGGAATTAGGATAGTTAGAAGCCATGTTCACAGAATGTATAACATTACCTGCATAATTTTGAAACCCTGAGTATTTTACCTCCCTGACAGCCTTGCCCTTAATGGCTTTGCTTATTTCCTGTTGTATGAAACTTGCTAGATCTAAAGATATCCCTCCATTCCATGGCTTATCTTCATTCTGCTTTTGTATGTTTTCTGCAGGAGTGTTTACGGTTTGTGCCAAATTTGCTCTTCCTCTTTCCTTTTGTGCATTGAGCTCCTTATACCAGTCAGGGACTCCATGGATCTTGAAACATGTCTCTAAGGTATGCCCATTCTTCTTGCACTTTTCACAATATTTATCTTCTTTCTTGAGATAGTGTCCCTTGTTTGCACTGCTGGTATTAGGTTTCCCTCCTTTCTTCTAGTTATTTGAATGCATGGCTAGCATTGCTATGTTGGGGGTGCTGTCCATAATGGCATTGACCATTTTCTGTCTTTCCACAGTCTGTAGCATAGAGAAAGCTTTGTTTGCAATAGGTAGTGGTTCCATTAACATGATTTGATTTACTACATGCTCAAACTCATCATTGAGTCCCATTAAGAATTGCACAAGTCGATGAGTATTTTCCTTGGCAGTAATGTATTTGGATGCATCACATGTGCATATAGGAGTAGGATTTAAGCTAAACAAATCATCCCATAACTTTTTCAGCTTAGTATAATAAGCAGAAACAGTGAGTGTACCTTGTTTTAGGGAACTTATTTCCCTTTCTATTTGGTACAATAGTGGCCCATTAGCTTCTCCAAACCTTTCCTGTAATTCCACCCAAAGCTCTCTAGCTGTAGGAAAGGATAAAAATGCATCACTCAACTCCTTGACCATGGCATTAAGAATCCATGATTTTACCATGCTATCTGCTCTTCTCCATTTTGCTGATAAAATCACATCTTCTCTGGGCATGATGCAGGTTCCATCAATGAAAGAAAGTTTATCCTTGGCACATAAAGCTATGGTCATGGATTTGCTCCAAGTAATGAAGTTGTTGCCATTGAAAGGTGTTGTGACTAGCACAGCACCTGGGTTTTCGGTATTTGTAACATAATAGGGTTCATGGTCTTGGTTTACTGGTATGTGCGTGGCACTGATGCCACTAATTTCTGCTGTATTTGACATTTAGGTTAGGGTAGGAGAAGGTAGTGGCTCTGATACCATGAAAGAATACTTAGTAGGAATGAAGAGAAAATATTTCTATTCATCTTTGTATTGAACTACTGTGAAGAATATATACAAAGACTATCCTACTGCTATTGGTGGAATGTCCTGCTAAGACTGTCACTAACGAATTTGGTGGCTGTAGGCTAACAAATTGTTGGCTGTAGGCTGCACAAAACAAAAGCAAAACATATGTACAGAGACAGACTGAAGAAAGGGACAAATACAGGTAAAAGACAAGAAAAAAGATGGGCCCGTGAATGTATGAAGCTAAGCCCATAGTGGTGGATAAAATCAGACTCTCTAACAATAATCAAACTCTAATCTCATAAAAATTGTAAATTGTGATGAACATGGTGGAGACTACAAAATTACTACAATTTATCCCCTTTACTAAATTAAAAATAAAATAAAAAGAAAATTTAAAAAAAAATTAAAACATATTAAAACAAAACAAAAATAATTAAAAATGAAATTAAATAAATTTAAACAACAATGATCATCTGAACTTCAAAAAAAAAAAAGAACAATTAGGAAAAATATATAATTTCAGTATTGATAAACCCCAATATTTTTTTAATAAATTGATTATAGCTAACAAGCTCTGGCAACCTATTTCTTCTTACTCCTTTGTTAACCAAAATAAACTCATTAATTAGTTTTCTTAAACAACCCTAAACAAACTCTTAGGATTTAATCTATTTACAACACTAAAAACTAAAGAAACCACCCATTCTAGCCAACATACACATAAGCTTAATTTATTTATACTAGATTATATATATCTATATAACATGAGGCAAATATCCTATATTGAACATTGTTATTTCACTACTAAATATTAGAAAAAGTTTATGGATTTAATCATTCTAATTAACAATATATTATTTTGATAATTGAACGATAGATCTTTTTGTATTAATCAAACAAAATAATAATTTTAATAATCTCATAAGATAAGTAAATATTAACAAATAAAAGAGTAAAAATGAACAATCAAATCTTAAAGAACCAAACTTCTATTAACCTTTGGTTAGGTAAAGAGAGTTTAGTACAATATAAAAGAAAGATAAAGAATATAAATGGGGACGACTGCACCTTTATCCTCTATGTAAGCTCAAAATCTTACCTAATCTTCTTAAAAATTAAAGAAAAATGGTAAGATCAAGATTAATTTTAAAGAATCATACTTTCATTTGGCCTATCTTACCAAAACAAAGCCTACCTAATTAAAACTCTTAAATAATAATTGGGATTATTGATTGTAGAAAGACTTGATCTATTTAATCAGTTTATTTTTGAGAGTGGTATATATTGATTAAGGCATGGGCACACCTTATGCTGATATCTCTTTTGGAATTTCTTTTACGGGATTTCATTCTTTTCTAAAATTTGCATCTTTGTTCTTTGCTAGATCTCCTCTTTTAAGTACATTTTGATCCAAATCTCTAATTTGCTCCACAAAATACAAAATATATAATTATAATCAATAATTACAATCATTTTATCAATCAAAACATATGATGAAATATATGTATTCATACTATTAATAACTCTAATAGTAATAAAAGTGATGGCTAATATAGAATATTAACTCTAACCAAGCAATGTACCATATATATGTATATCTTAAAAAGGGAGCAATATGTAACCTTGACTTTTGAGTGCATGGTAGACAAACTTTTGAAATTTGCTCTAGGTATATTATTTAGTAAGTCGAATTAGTATTAGTAGGATTTCACGTATATTGTACTGATATACATTAAGGATTTGAAGATTGTTTAAACATAACTCTACTGCCAGCTAAAACATCTTTATGGGCAATGTTATATCATTATTCATTATTGGCCAACCTATTTTCTAAAAGAGATATTTTTAACCTTAATGTTTGTATTATAATACAAGTCAATTTTTAATGTTTTAAAGCATTCAAAAAGAATTTTATTTTTTAAATTGTTCAAATTTAAACCTAAATTGACAAAACCTTTAATAAGGTTATGTTTGTCAATTAAGTGCCACACCATTGTTTTTTTTATTTTTATTATTTGTATGAAATTCACACTTTCACGTAAAAGTCATATGACACTATATATCCCACTTATTTAAATTAAACATGAATTATCATTAACTAAATTATCTTTAATTTTAAAATAATTTTAATTAACCTTAATTAGTCTTAATTAGAAAATCTAGCCACCACTTTCTAACATTAGCTGTCTCCACCCTTAATTATGTTTTCGCCAAAGTGCATCATGTTCTAATCATTTTCTAGAACAACAATGTGTGACTCAGATGTTTTTATTATGGGCGTGTGAGTTTGGAGCTTTATTCTTCTTTGCCTATCATGTGGATTATTCCTCCTGAATCTAATAAAAAAACTTTGGAGAATGTAGAAGAATGTTTCTCATTTTTAGTATTGGTTGATATGACGTAAAAAAATGCTTCTTATTGATGGCTAGGCCAAAAATTAGCGTGATGGTTTCTATAAAAAGAAAGTTTTACTTGAAAGAGTTTTTGTACTATCTTGAAGTCTAGTGGGAAGCAGGTTTGTGTTTAGAATAATGCTTAAAATGAGAAGATGAAAGGATTTATTTGATCGATGATGGAGAAGGATTTCTTTGAAAAGGATTTAGATGTAGAAATGTTGATTAAATGATAAAATGCTTTAATGAAAGAAAGAGATACAATAAATATGAAAATCAATAGGGAAAGTGAGAGAGGTGTAAGTAGAAAGGAGACATAAGATGTGTGAATGCAGAATGAAAGAGGTGTGATGAACCTTTCTATGGAGAAGAAGATGTTATAACTTGTCAACATTTTCCTACCTTTTTATTTGGATTAGTTAAAGCTAATTAATATTAATTTAAGGATTATTATCGCTATCTAAATTTAAGGATCATTAAAATAATGTTCAAATTTTAATTTAAGAGAGTAGGATTTATAGTGCCATGTTAAGAAATAATCTCTCTACAATGTAGGGTAAGGTTGCGTATTATCAGACCTCCCAAGACTTTGTTTTATTGTGGGACTTCAGACTGGGTGTGATGATGATGATTTATAGTGCTATGTGGCAATGTGAATCTTATATTTATATAGACTATTAATATAGGCTTTTCATTTTCGAAACTAAGACTTAAGTCGAAAGTATCTTACTAAGATTCAAGTCGGAAGTACCTCGACGATATCTCATGATCTACTTCACAACATTCTAATTCTCTCTTCCCAGATTTGAGAGAAATCTACTGGCCATACCAACTGCATGAACAATGTTTGGCCTTTTGCATATTATGACATATATCAAACTTCCTATTGCTGAGGAGTAAGGAATATTCTACATATGTATCATCTCTGCTTCTGTAGAAGGATTGTGTTTATTGCTTAACTTAAAGTGGGCTACAAGAAAGAAACTAACCACTTTAACATTTTCCATGTTGAATCTTTGAAGTACCCTTTGAATGTACTTCTCTTGAGACAGATATAACCTCCTTGTACTTTGTCTCGAGTAATCCTTATACCAAGAATATGCTTTGTTGACCTCAATTCTTTCATAGCAAAAGACATGCTCAACTGCTTCTTCAACTTGTCAATTCTGGTAATATTTTTGCCAATAATCAACATATCGTTAATATAAAGCAGTTAAATAATGAAATTATCTGTAGAAAATTTTTATATGAAAATACAATAATCACAATGCATTTTCTTATAGCTTTGCACCATTGTCTCGGTGCTTGCTTTACGCCATAAAGACTCTTCTTTAGCCTACATATATAATTTTCTTTTCCCTTGACTTTGAAACCCCCTGATTGCTTCATATAGATCTTTTCCTCCAAATCACCATAAAGGAAAGTAGTCTTCATATCCATCTGCTCAACTTCTAGATCAATACTAGCTTCTATAAGCTAAGGATAACTTAAATGGATGACATCTTCACTATTGGTGAGAATATTTCATTGAAATCAATACCCTTTTTTTGACTGAATCCCTTGACCACCAGCATGGCTTGTATCGTGGTTGTGACAGGTATTGTTCATGTTTTAACCTGAACACCTATCTATTCTTCAAAACTCCTTTTCCTTTAGGGAGCTTCACTAGGTTAAAAGTGTGATTCTCAATGAGTGACTTCATCTCTTCTTCCATGGTTCAACCTACTGTTGCTTGTGTTCATCTTCCATGGCTTGTTTATAATTCTTAGGTTCTCTCCCATTAGTGAGTAACGTATACTCATTTGGAGAGTATCAAGTAGAAGGTCTTTTGTCTTTATTAGACCTTTTGAGTGGAGTTGGATCCTCTACTTCCTGTGGTCATCATCACCATCATCAGAGCTCTACTAATAAAAGAACATCCTTATCAGCTACATCTTGTTGAGTATTCTCCTCAACATTTTTGTATGTTGGTACCTCAATAATTGGATCCAAATCAAACATATCACTAATATCTTTGGGTGTTACATCTTTTGCCTTTTGGATATCCTTGATGGTCTCATCTTTCACGAACACAACATCGCAACTTCGGATAAGCTCCTTGCTAATTGGTTCATAAAGTCTATAACCAAACTCATTAAGGCCATAACCTAGAAAGATGCATTGCTTTGTCTTATCATCAAGTTTGGATCTCTAGTCTTTGGGAATCTGCACGAAAGCCTTTCACCCAAAGACACCAAGATGATCATATCTGACATCTTTCCTTGACCATACTCTATCAAGCATATCAGACTGCAATGGAACAGAGGGTGAGAGATTCATCATATACACTGTTGTATTCAATGCCTCACCCCAAAATTGTTTTGGTAACTTAACTTGTGATAATAAGCATCAAAGTCTCTCCTTTAGCTTTTTATTCATCCTTTCTACCAAACCATTCAATTGTGGTGTCTTTGGCGGCATCTTTTGATATCAAATGCCTTGCTATTTACAATACTGATCAAATGGACCAAAATAAACTCCCACATTATTAGTCCGGATGCATTTTCATTTCTTCCTCATCTCTCTTTCAACTGAAGCTTGAAATTGTTTGAAGACCTTTAACACCTGATCGTTCAACTTCAAGATGCAAGCCAGAATCTTCTTTGAGTGATCATCGATAAAAGTCACGAAGTAGAGAACATTACTAACTGACTTTGCCTTCATCGAACCATATACGTCAGAACATTACCAACTGAAAGCAACTCGATCATGCTTTCTTGCTAGGCAATGAACACACTTTCTGAGACATGTGTTTTTGACAGCAGATAGATGTCCCCCTTAACTAACACTATTAAACCCTTCTCACTCATGTAACTGACTCTTTTGTGCCACAACCCAGTTGCATCTACATCTTCCATAGCATTGATACTGTTACTGGGAGTGATAGCTTGCATCATGTACAACGTCTCGTGCTTCTTGCCCTTCGCTACAATCATGGAACCTTTGGTAAGTTTCCATAAATTGTTTTCGAAAGTGCTGTAAAACCCTTCATCGTCAATTTTTCCCACAGATATGTTACTTAATATGATATTTGGAATATGTTTGACATTTTTCAGTACTAATGTCATCCAGTTATTGGTCTTTAAGCAAATGTCTCCAATGCCAATGGCTTGTGTGAAGCCATTATTTCCCATCTTCACACGCCCATAATCTCCGGATGTATAAGATGTAAATAGTACTTGTTGAGCAATCGTGTGAGTTAAGGTGCCACTATCAATTACCCAACTCTTTTCTTCTTGCATAATACTAATCTCCTCATCACATATCACAAGTAGATCCTTAGTGACGACAATATGATCTTGACCGCAGATATCATTCTTCTCTAGTTCCTGATTCCTCTTACCTTCTCTTTTTATCTTCCAACAGTTCTTCTGCATATAACCTTTTCCACCACGGTAGAAGCATTTAATGTTGGCAAATTTGTTGGGCCTACTCTTGGATCTGCTTCTTTGGCTTAGATCTCTACTTTTACTTCTCCCCCTTGTCTCTGTGACTAAGAAATCAGACTCAGGAGATGAGCCATGATTCTTTCTTCTAGACTCCTCTTCCAAAAGGCTACTTTTGACCTTTTCCATCGAGACTGCACCTTCAAAGGCTGCATTGAAGATCGTTATTCTGAACGTCTCCTAGGAACTCAGTAAGGATCCTAAAAGCCATAACCTGAGCAACTCATCATTGTAAGTGAGCCTTATGGTGGTCATCTAATTAATGATCCGTTGATAGGTATTCAAATGATGGGTCATCGGTGTTCTATCTTGATATCTCAAGTCTATGAGTTGTTTAATCAGTAACATTTTGGTATTGCCGAACTTTCGAGCAAAAAGGCTTGTTAGAGAAGTGCTTTAAAGGTAATCGCCTTTAACACTTATTGTACAAATCTTTATGATTAATAAAAGACATTTTCGTTAGTTTGATGTTCATGTTCTTTATGAATTGATAATGATCTTAAATCGAATTAATGAAGTCCTTGATACATTACATAGCATGAAGGAAATCATGATGAGATCATGACAATGAGATTCCTATCATGTGTAAATTATGTTAGTATTTAAATTATCCCTAGTCATAAGATTAATGGGACGGGACATTGTTAACCCAGACAGACTAGCACATCTTATATTCCTTGATTGGATCAAGCATTGGATCTCATAAGTTGTAATTATGAGTTATTTAGAGTTAACATGTGGATGCTTACTAAGAATAGTAAGTACATTAGCTGACCTACCATGAGACAATCATGTAGATAATCTATTCTAGTGTCAATGATAGTCTCATCATAGCAATGGTGAAAATATCCTTAGACTTGAAGTGCTCAAGGATATGTTGGATACTGATAATGTATTTTGACTCCATTCTTTGTTATCTCTCAGAGGTTGCTCATTAGGTACAGCTTGAGGTATTCAAAGATAATTGAGTAGCCAATAAATGATTCACTACTCCTAATAGAAGGAGATGATACCCATAACCTCTTGTAGAGGTCATTCTTAGGAATCTGTAGCCAGAGTGGAAATGTCATGAAGATAGTCTTCAGTGACATATCTAATTAAGTAATGAGCCTTAGGGACAAGAACTAACATCACTTGGTCTAGAGGTGAAGTAGTCAACCTAGCGAGAGTCGACACGTTAACCATGCTCTAAACTAAGTGGGGTATATATGGTGAAGGAACGAATTGCACGGGAACATTGTCTATAAAAGGGTTCGAAGTCAAACCAATAATTTTCTGGTCAATTAGGTTATGAGTGTTATTAGATACCACTCACAACTTGCTTGAATTAATTGTTAATTCAAGTGACCAACATAATTAGAAACCTAATGGGTTATATGCATTGGAGATGCGAAGAATGAGTAAAATGGATTTGGATAGTGATCTAAGATATGAGATAATGTTTTAGGATGTATTACGATATGGTCGTGGTAAGAAATGTTGCAAAGGAATGAAAGAAAGCAAGTGTTATATGGCAGCCAGCTTGGAAAGTTTCCAAATTTCAAGCAAACATTTTAAGCCAAATTAAGTGGCATTCATGGCCACTTAATTCCCATTATTCCTCCATTCATGATGGGAGTTAAAGGAGGCCAAAAGTTGGAACGAAACTCATTCATTTTTGTGCATAGTATTGTAAGAAACTAGTGAGAAATAGGAAGAGTTCATATTACACACAATTATTCTCCCAACTATTCTCTCAAGAACATACATCAAAGCTTGCACTTTGTGTGTGTGTTCTAACCATTCTTCCTAAGAGGTTTAAGGCTTTACTCTTTGTGTGAATATCATTAGAGATGTTTTCCTTTGGTCAATGTAGTTTACGACAACCAGAAGAGGTGAAGACAACGAAGAACGAAGGATTTTATAAGGTAGACATCTTAAGTTCATTTTGTTTTTTTATTACATCTAATGACATATGTTTGATTCTGTATTTTCTAGGTTTCGTTTTATTTTCCGTTGCGTATTTTGATATATAATGCATAATTGAAACCCAATAAGGCTCTCGAGTTTTGCCCATAACTTGTTTGCTTCCTTCTTGTGGAACATATGATTTCGAACAGTATCATCCACCCAGTTTCTGATGAATCCGTAGACTTGTCTGTGTAATAGACTCCACTTGCTGTCAGATTTGCCGTTGGGGTTTGTGATACTGAATACCAGTTTATGGTATCCCTTCACATAAAGAAGATCTTCCATCTTCTCCTTCCATACTTGGAAGTTGCCTCCATTTAGACTGATTATTCTACTTGTGTTGGCTTCTATCATTTACAAAGGATGACTGGCTTAGTAACCGTACATATGATTAGTGATAGTACACGTGAATAGTAACCAATATCTTCAAATAATGGTCTAACTTATTTTCTAACGAGGATCTACCATTCAATGGCAACCAAAGAGCATACGATAAGTAGATCTGCACACCCAAATCATGTTCTGTTACTAGTTTGATGGAAGGTGGACACACCAACGTAGCGGAATAAAATCTCTCCCGCCTTTTGCAAACCTATGAGGAAATTACCAAGTGGAGAAAACTACAGAAACTCCGAAATAAATCAAAGAAAAACACGTTAAATTTTTAGGTAGAAAACCTTACCAATATGGAAAGTAAAAACTATAGGAATGTAGTTCAAAATATCTCCACTATTTAAAATAATGGGTACAACAAAATTCCTCTAGATAAAACTAGAGATAATACATTAAAATATTCAATAAATTAAACTCTTGGAAATATGAAGAGAGTGAAAAATATCTAATAAATAGAGAAACACTAGTGCCAAATTATCAGACATAAAAATGTGGTCTATAATAACCTCAAGACCTAAGTCTTGGAATATTGCTGATAAAATATTAACTAAATCGAATCACAAATAGCCTTCGCTTGAATGCTTAATCGAAGATATATCAGTATCTATTTTGCTAACCTTGTATTACTCTGAATACTTTGCTTGAGATGCTTAAGTATTTCCTCTTGGTGTTTATTTACAGAGAGAAATGTAATTCTTCCTTCCATTTTCAATGTGGGGTTTCTTAAATGGAGGGACTTCCAACAACTTCCCCTTAATTTTCTACAAAACAAACCTAGGGATGGAATCTATAAGAAAAGTGTCACATGCAGATGAAAAATGATATATTAAGACAAACACCAGCTAGAAAAGTTGAGAGAAAATGAAGATGAAGATGAAGATGATTGTTTTGTTGGCATTTTCTAATTTTCCAAATGTTGTCTTTTATACAGTTTAATACTTATGGACTGGGCTGTCTTGTTTTGTGGACTTTGCAGACAGACAGCGAATTTCCGGTTGGATGACAAGTTCAATTTCACGCTACAGTCTTTTATTATCTTCAAATTATGAGTTTGATCGATTTGATAAGTGCTATACTTTTGGACACTCACTGTATTGTGCTTGCTTACGTTTACGTTGCTTATAGATTTTGTATTGGAAGTAGCTGTTGCCTCTCTGGGCCAATTAGTTCTGTTAGTGCATTGTTTTGAACGCGGATGTTACTGCTTTGACATCTATTTCTGTAATAGATGCAAACATTTTTGTGCATATTCCTTAAACTGTTCAACCATTCAGGCCTATATTGATTGATGTTCCCCAAGTCCACGATTGCACTAGTTGTCCCATTACGATCTTATGCAAACGTTCCTTCGTGGTTAAACTTTGGAAATATTTTATTTCTAATGGTTATGATTTTGAGGAATAGTCTATTGGAGTTGATTACAAAGTGCATCCATAGATTACACATGGCAATATTGATGGAATTACCAAGGCAACTCGAAATATCATCAAACTGGCATGTCTTGGACGCAGGATCTGACACTCCACCTCTCTTTTGATTTTTTTTCTTTTTTCTTTTTGTTTTTAATGGAAACATAGAAGGAAGTTTTCTTCAAACATCATGAACGAACAAACCGGTTGAATCCAAGCGTCCCTTCAGAAGTCGTAATATCGACAGGTAATTCAGAAAATACTATCATGTACTCATATGATCGTAATGCTCTCCAGTGTATGCCCTGTGCACGTGTAACGTAGTTAGAGAATTTGAAGATCTCTAAATTTTGCTGGAACTTGGATCTGGTGAATATCTCCCAAATTGTTGTTCTTTTAGCTACTCTTGATTCCTAAATTTGTCAAATCATAAACTGTTATCCCTAGTTATAGAGTAATTCAGATTCAAATCTCCCTCTTTCCTAATTTTACTTTAGAAAAGGTTGCATAAGCAGAGGGAAATGATAAACATCATATCCGGAAAAGGATGGCAAGACCTATAAATCTCTTTTTCACAACTGCCATCGTTGATCAAAAGATCGATCCTTTCGAAGTTCTTATGGATAACATTTAACTGAATTGCCTCACGCAATAAAGCGTATATTCCAATCCCACCTAGATAAGGAACATGACGAATCATATTTCCCTCCAAATTCGTAACATATCAAAGGGCAAATGATATAGCAGTTTATATCAGTATGTACCAAAAAGGAGAATTACAGATTAAAATAATTGTTAGGATATCTAAAAAAAAACCAAATAAGGAAGAAATTAAATTGCTCGGTGATTCCTTAATTTCCAACTTCCTACAATTTTCTGATGCGAAAATTTGCCAAAACTTGTAAACCTATAATTTGACGACCTTTTCTTCTCAAGAAGAAGAGCATATCCTGTGATCTTCCCTAAAACATATACTAAACGAAGAGAACCAGAAAGAATATGGAAATTGGTGCTTGGAAGTAAATAAGAAAACAGCAGTTAGGGACTCAACGCTCAATGATTCAAACTAAACAAAGGAAATGAAGTTGATGCCTGATGAGGCGTAGCCAGACATGAAGCACTCAACAATATTAATATCACATGATCACGTCAAATTTATTGCAATTATCAATCATTACAGAACAAGAAAATATGTAAGAATATAATTTAAAACCCGGAACATGAGGGTGATGACACTCACTAGTCACAATGTCCTCAACTCCGGCAACGAGTTATGGCGCTGCAACCACGGCTATAGGGGTTGGCCTGAGCCCCAGGTCGGCAGTTATAGTAAGACGCACCTCTCTGAGAACACGGCACGGTGTTCCTCTGCAGAGCTCCGTAGCTTATGTAGTTTGAAGTCGCCAATATCCTCCTGCTGCTCTCAGAATCCATGTCGAACTCATTCTCCATCAGGCACTCTCCGACCGAGCCTTGGCAACGGGAAGCTCTCGTTGGAATCCATCTCAGCTCGTGTCCGCCGATCGCCACCACCCCGGGTAAGGAGATGACAAGGAGAGCCGAGAGGACGAGACAGAGAATCCTGAGAAAATTGGAGGGGCAGGCCATTGTTGTTGCGTTTTTGTTTTGGTTCTGTGGTTACTCTTCTAATTAACCCTTATAGCGAAATTCTCAATGGGATGGAGAGGGTCGGCAAGTTGTTTTTGTATTAATTGACAGGAAAGACAAGGACGTGCTTTTGTTTTTTTTTTTTCTCTTTTTCTTTTGGTTGGTGTCAGGATTTGTATATCTCTTTGACGCCTTCAAATTGCAGCTAATATATAACATATATCCACAGAGTCGCCTAAACACGGAAAGTGAAATATTATTCAGTATCTTGTCATTTGGGAATAGTATCAATTTCTCAGGATACTTGCAGCAGGATCAAGGCCAGTGATGAAGGAAGATGATACAAAATGATCAATTGCCTTTTCTTTTTTCCATTTCAAAGTGAGCTCCTTTTACAGCAATAATCTTTTAAATATTGGAAGTAAAATGCCGTTATCACTAACAATTTCAGTTAAAGGAATAAGTTTCTTTATTTTTCAGGCTTCGGCTTTGTTAATTCACAAGTCTAATTGATAATAACTAGTTAGATATTGCCAATAACATATTCTTAGTCCTTAACTGGTGTTGTAACTTAGTAGTAAATTAGGGATGCTTAAATTCTATATTTTGTGAGGTTCGCTTTACTTCATATACACATATGCTAAACTTTACTCGTGATACATTAGTTTTTTTGAGTGTGTGATAATGTTGCAATTGATAAAGAACAATTTAACATAGGCAAGGTCTTTTTTTTTATATATTATAATATCTGAATTTGTTACAGAATGGTCAAATTATTTCTAAAATCTATTAAAATGATTTGTATGATTAAAATATTTCGTAAATTTATGAAAATGATTTGTATGCATAACTAAAAAGTTGTATTAAAAATTCAACCACGTTATTCAACTTTTTAATTTTAAGAATCATTTTTGTATATTTCAGGAAAAATGGTCTTTCAGCAGACCAATTCAGATGTTATAAAAAAGATAATGATTCATGTTAACCTGGTTAGTGATCTTTTAGCTTTTTTATATAATGTTAACTGACTAAAACTTAATTATCCCATTTTGAATTGACAAACCTGCACCTTGTGTATGTAATCATCACTGCCGGTTCCTCGGACAGTTTAATCAGGATGAAGATTATGACCGACGACGGAAAAGGTCTTTCCCACAAAAACTTGACCAGTTAATATCACGATGGCCAATAGAGATTCTGCTGATCTGAAAGTCCGCCCAACAACTTTCGTCAGTTCAAATGTCTTTATCTCAGGAGTGCTTTAAATAATGAAAGAAACGTAAAGTAAAACCTAACCCTCCAGTGGGAGGAGTAAGTATTTTTTTTTTTTTAAAATTTCATGAATGTACTGGCTAGTCAAACCCTTAATTGAAATTAGCTTAGAGAATTTAATCTCTGTTTAAACAACTTGAAATTCAGATCCGTTTTGATTGTCTTGTAGAAAACTGGGCCACCATTGGTGACCTGTTCAAAACCTACCAAGAGATTAAATGATACTTTTTGTTAACTAAAATCGAGCTATATTCTCTACACGAGTCCCTGGTTTCTATCGCCAAATCATAACACCACTACGTCCGTCTGGTTTCTGATAACCGAATGTAGCCATAGTTGTCTTTGACTGTTCGTGTTTTTAAAATAGGTAAAACCATTAAATAGCTATTACATCTTTTTGTCCAGTACCCCACCTTTATTCGTATCCAGCAAACTACGTGCATGCTCGATCAAAAGCCGTGTCTAACTGGAGAAAAAGTTCTTATATTTTCTATTCTTCCCACTTGCAACTTCCCCTTTGGCCCTCCGCAATCACAAACACCAACTCGTGATTTTTATATTGTGTTTTGAGTCTGAACAGGTTCTGACCAACAACAACTCCAATTTTCTAATCAGTTTACATTAAGAAAATCTGGACCAACCACGAGTTTATTTCAAAAATTTGCTAGAATAATTATTAATATTGATCGTCTTTATCGTTCAACCACGTAATGGTGGCCATATTCCTAGCTTGTTGTACTCTGTAAGCTTTTTGACTTTTCAATAAAACACACCGTTCAATGCAATGCGTTTTGTAAAAGGATCTGACTACACAATTGGTAATTGGTGGTTATTTGAGACTATTAGTTTTCATATTAATACTTTTTGAAAAAAATTCATATTAATATTTTAAATAGATGTAACAGAGGTTAAAAAAGTCCTATTTAAATGTTTTATAAGATAATAGGTAAATAATTTATAATATAATATAAAGCACCCCCCTCTCCAAATGTTTTCTTCCTTCATCTTTTTGTTTTACTTTACACTACAGAATCTTAAATAAAGAATTTAAATGTCTTTTGCATTTTAGACTAAATTAATTGGTTCATAATTTTGGATTTGTATGTGAATGATTGTTGACATTTTAATTTTTATTTATTGTTGGGAACGAGAAGAAGTTATTAGATATTAATAGCCAAGAAAAAGATAAGTGAAACATTACAAGCGGTCTCGTCTTCCCTCAATCTAGACCACCTAAATGAGGGCCATTTTGTCACCGATAGACAATTCTGATACCTTCACTAAACCATTAAAATGATAGCCTATTGTCACTAATATGTAATCAAGTGGAGTGTCTTTTAGTTTGGTATATGTATTTGCAACTATTTATGCTTGTTATTATTGGTCGTATCATAATGATAAGTTTATATAATGAGAATATATTTTTTTGATTAATGCAGTGGTATTTGTAGTATAACATAAAGATTATATTGTGGAATGTTGTTTAACAATTAATATAAGGATTATGTTGTGCTGTTTTTTAGTATATATATTTTTTATTTTCCATATGTTTTATTACCCTAAAATTATTTTTTGGGAAGAAAAATTAATTATAAAATTCTATAATGTTATCATCCATCTCCACTAATACATTTTTAAGTTAAATATTGCATTTAACAACTTAAAAAATCTTAAATATAATATTTAAATATCGCTTCTCTATAACACCAAAATCTCGAGCCTTAAAAAGACCACATGCAATGAAATCCGTACCAATGCAGTGTTGAAAAATACTTTTATTTGAGTCCTAATATTAGTGTCACCTTAACTTTAATACTTGAATATCCTACCAAAAATTAGTACAAACAGTTCCATATCTCATTATATACTATACCAAACTTATATACATTTTTCCAAAAAAAATCATCACCCATTAAAAACAAGTAACAACTTTACTTTTATATTGAAAATATCATAATTGAGTGCAAAAACTATCATGCCTCAATACAAATTATACCATGCTTCATTATATGTAATACTAGTCCTATGTACAAAAAATACCATTACTTATTAAAAATAGGTAACACTTATACATTAAAATGAGAATATCATGATTGACTACAAATATTATCATACCATAATACAAACTATACCAAAACTCAATATATTCAATACTATACCTACGTACAAAAAATATCATCAGTAATTAAAAATAAGTAACACCTAGATTTTGAAATAGGAACCATGATTCAGTACAGAGAATATTATGCCTTAATACAAACTATACTTGGACTCAAAACATTCAATATCACTGATATGTAAAAAAACTACCATCATGCATTAAAACTTTGTAACAAATTCACTTATATATGAGAATCCTATGAGTACAAATAGTACCACGTATCAATGGACACTATAGTAGGATTATATGCATCTCATAGCACACATATTTACAAATTGTGAAGGAAAAAATTGGTACATGTTTGTATACTAATCGTGTTCGTTAAAGATTTTTTTGACACATTCAATTACATCCTCGTGTGGTCAATCATGTTCATGTTAACATTTCTAAAGGGACAATATAAAGGACATAGATTAGGCATATGCTCATGTACAAAACTATATTAATTATAGGTAACGTTAGAAACAATTAACTACATACCTATGTGATCAATCGTGTTCATATTTGAAATTTTAAAGGGATACTGGGAAGGGTATAAATTGATATATATATCTATGTATCAAACCATGTCTATTATTGTAATTCACATATTTATGGTTAATAAAATAATTTTATTTATACAAATCTTCCTTGGGAAGCTTCAAGGACTCTTCCCACATAATAGAATATAGTTATTATCACGTTCTTCTTTTATTTCTTAGAGTCAAATAGAACTTATAAGTAAACAATCTAAATCTCTCTTAATTCTTCCAACCCGTTGTGCTTTAGATATGGTTTCTAGGGTATTGAGTTTGTTTAAAATGACTTAGTTAGGAAGATATAGAATAGGGGATACTATGATGTACTTGGTATGCATTATTTGAGAATCACCGTCAATGCCTCGGTATAGGTAAGTCCGGTATAGTCCTTTGTTCCATAGTCTAGGTGGGGCTATTTTCTATCATTTCTATTCCTTTTACTTTCGAAATATGAACACGGGAATCATTGAAATATTTGTTGGATTATGATTAAAAAGGGGGTATTAGTCCTAGAATACATTACTCTACTCGAATTACTCGAATCCAATATAATTTAGAATTTGAATTCCGGATGAAATGAAAATTGGATTCATGTAATAGGAGAAAGGTTTCTCATTCCTTAGCCTGAAAGATATGTGGCCATGAAATAGTCCAACTCGTGAACTTAGCCGGTACAAAGCTATACGATAGCACCCAATTTTTCTGATTCAGCAGTTTGATCTATGATTTATCATTCATGGACGTTGATAAGATCCTTCAATATAATAAATTTTATTAAATAATTATTAATAATATTTTTATATAATTAATAATAAAATTTATGTAATTAATAATAAAATAATAAAATAATAAAATTTTTTATTAATAAAAATAGAAAATATATAAAAAAATTGAGCTCGAAGTTTCCTTCGTAACTCCTGGAACTTCTTCGAACCTACGACCAGTCAGCTAACAGCCGACCGCTCTACCACTGAGCTACTAAAGAACAACGGGAGATTTGATCTCATAGAGTTTAATTCCCGTTCTCAACCCATACCGCCTAATTACCTTATTTCCTCTGTGAGGGAAAAAGAAAATTAAAGAACCCGCGGATATTGGTAAAACTACAAATATTGTTAACCAAGGAAGAGAGTTCGTGGTAAAGATAAGATAGACTTGGTCCAGAAAAACTCGTACTCGAACACACACACACACACACACACACACACACACACACATATGTGTATATATAGATCAGAATTCATTACTTATAGACTAATATTAGCAAATATACTTTGGTTTTCATAGATGTTATGTTTGGTATAATTGAAACTTAATTTTTTATTGTCAGAGTCCACAAACGAAGAAAAAAGTTATAATTACAATACCATCTCGTGCACAAGAAGGAGAGAATAAAAGCATAAAGGAGAAATAAAAGGTAATAAGGAAGGGTTTTATTGAGATTAATATATTGAAAAATAAAGTTATTTTGATTTGAAAATTCAAGATGTAGGTTAGAGATGAATTTGTTACCTGTGAGATAAGTTAAAAAAGTGGGAGCATAAAGTATAAAGTATTATATTTATGTTGAACTAAGCTAAATTAATATAGTTTGGTGATTAAGTATAACTATTATCTGATTATGAAAATATTGTACAAGTAATTGCATAGTTATCAAACGTGTTGCTATTTGTAGAAGGTCTTCGAATTGATGTATTCTTATTTTAGAGCATCTGAAGTGGATCATTAATATATGATATGGTGAATTCTAAGATGGAGAGGTTTAGGGTTGGTAGGAATCTGTAATGTTGTTTGTGTGATTGATTTAACCTAGATAAGATATCATTAAGAGTAAAGGGAATGAGTAAATAAGATTAGTGGTAAGAACTATTCCATAGATTTTAGGAGTTCTAAATGGAAGCAAATGAACATGGACAATAACCAATAAGGCTAAGGTGTAGATACTTTATAGGAGTACAAAGTTAATAATCTCAAAATAATGATCAAGTTCTTACTTGATAAAGTAAGGAGTTTATAGATGTAGGATATTCTTGGCATAAATTTTTTCTATACGTGTTAGTTGTTTTTGTGCCTAGATGCCAATTATGTTATCAATATACATGTACTAGATATTGTAGTCAATGCTGACTACTTTGAGTAGCATAATTGGGACAATTTCATTTTGAGTCATCTTTGCAAACATACTCCCAGGTTCTACTAAGATTTATAGGTCAAATATGTTATCCCTTGCATAGGTGGATGCGTAGCCATATTAGAGGCAAATTATATGGTTACTAAATTGAATCTTGTCAACTGATATATAGAATTGTATAGAATGTGCAATTGAATAAAAATGGCTTATTTTTTAATTTTTTCCTAATATTTAATCTTAATAAGTTACGT
Source organism: Erythroxylum plowmanianum (assembly GCA_025531925.1). Taxonomy (NCBI): domain Eukaryota; kingdom Viridiplantae; phylum Streptophyta; class Magnoliopsida; order Malpighiales; family Erythroxylaceae; genus Erythroxylum; species Erythroxylum plowmanianum. The sequence goes on from JANVCQ010000004.1 coordinate 9,402,405, forward strand.
GTTAGCCAAAACTTCAACTAGAGAAAGATGGCAAGGATTACAAATTTGGATGACGTCAATATTAAAGAGATAATGAATGCTGATAGGGTCTTAGAATAAGAGAACGAGAAATTGAAGACAATGTTATTGTTAGAAAATTTATGATAGATTACAATGAGGATCACCCAAAGAAGAGTCATAATGTAAGAAGTAGCAAGGAAAGTGTGAAAGGCTTTATGAGAGGCGATAGATGCTAAGGTAATGAGAACATAACTTATTATATTAATGTATTTATTTAATTTTTGGTTTATATGTGGATAGTTATAAACATTTTAATTAGTGTTATGGAAGATAAGAAGTCCTAAGGTCTGAGGAGGTGTTGATACCTAATATTAATAGTGAGCAACTAGTCTTGAGCTATGAGGAAATACGAATGATAGACCAACAAAAAGTCCTAAGGTGTGAAGAGACATTAATGTTGAAGAAAGATAAGGATAGGGATACCTTGAGCAGTGTGGAGGCTATGATGGAAAAGAAAATAGGTGAACAATTAGTCTATAGGTATGAAGAGATGCTAATGACAGACTAAAGATAGAAGATGTCTAGAGGCGTGATAAGATGTTAATGATAGAGAAAGATAATGATGAGACAATCAACAAACAAAAGGAGACAACAATTAAAGAGAGGACAAAGAAATTTAAGTTAAAGAAAATAGTAATATTGAAGAAACCTTTTTTAGATTTGGATTATGATTTAATGAAAGTTGACATTTTAATTGAAATGTAGATACAAAGGAATTTAAAGGAGAGTGTTAGTGGTTCTATATGCATGAAGTTGGTGCCATCTAGAAGAAATCTAAATCTAGTAGGAAAACTCCAACTTTTGAATCTATGTATATTAAGAACCTCTAAAGAAAAGATGGTGAAAAAACAAGGTAGTGTAATTATTACGTTATGATAAAATTAATATTGATGCACTTACTATTGAATATTTGTTGAAATGTTTTTGTAAGTTTGTTGACAATGACATTGCTAAAAATGTTAGGTTTCATCTTATAATGATTGAAGTACTTTTAGGTTTTAGGCTTAAAAACTGTATAAGTAATATGGCGGATAATTTTGAATTTATTTTACAATATTTTGATTATTTACATATATCTTATGATATGAATACCAAACAATTTGTTAATGATTTTTAATTAATTTTCTTACTTGAGAATGTAATTCTTAGAGTTCGTTTAGGTAGGTATGTAATGGACTCAATATTTATGGTGAGGAAGCTTAACATGTTTGGTTATGAACAAAATGATAATAAATATTATGATGGAATTAATTTTGATGTTTTAATGTTATTAGACATATGTAAATCAAATGTTGGAGGAAAATGTAGACAAATGTTTGTCATTTATTGATTTCTTGTATATTATTTCCTAGTATACAAGAAATAGTGGCAAAGATTTGGATATTGACATTGATGCACGTATGACTTGCTTGATAAGTATATTTTATCTATTTATATTGACATTTATGTATGAAATAATAATTTTGATAATAACTTTAGAATGATTATTAGCAGTGTTGCTTCATTTCAATGGAAGAAAAGGTGATTATGATATTCGATTCTAATAATGAAGATGATGGCATTATGAAGAATTTGTATAGAACACTAGTGGGTTGCAACATGTCATTTGTATTGTATTTCATAATATAAATTTGATCTCATTATATATAAGTAACAATATTGTTTTTAAGGCTATAGGCATATGTCTTATAATAGGTGTTGGGGTCTTTTATTTTGGAATATAATGATAAAGTTTTGTGATCCACTTATTATATCTCTTATATAAAATAATTCCCAATGCAATAGAACAAGTAAGAAAGATATTATGTTTATCTCTACCTAAATGCAGAACCTATTTTTACTATTATATATTGTTATTGAGTTAAATTATAAAGAATGAATAATATTTTGATTATGTATATCTATTGATGAACAAAGAAACAATTGTGTGATTTATTGGTATTATACCATATAATTTTGGTATGGGGACTAGGAGCTTGGATATTTTTTTATTGTAGGTTCATGTTCATATGTTATATATACCCTGAAAAATGCAATATATTTTTGTTAATGCATATAACTTGTAATGGAAGGAGTCAATCAAGATTCAAAAGCATCTATATGATCGGGTGATGTCAAGTGATTTCAACTCCTTGCACCCTCAATACTAACCTTTTATAACCAAACTTTGAATAAAACATGCATTTTAACTCATAGCCTACTTATTTTATTTTTTATGCAAGGATTTTGCTATTGTAGAGATTATTGGTAATTAAGGTAGTGAAAAAAAGTATTAGTTGTAAGTTAAACTTTATAATTCATTTTATATGACTTTATCTTACATTAGTTAAGTCGTTCCATTCATATTTTAGTACTAACTCTTTTTATGAAATATGAACTGAAATAAATAGTATCTATCTTAATTATAATAAAAGGTAAAAAGAAAAATAAAGAAGTTATCAAGAACATATTTTTTCAATAAAATGACAAGGAAAAGTAAGAACTATATAGACTCAAAGAGGAAAAGGTTTGAAATCTGAACACCACAAGCAAGCTTTTATTGCTTTCTCAATGCAAAATTATACATCTCTAGACTCTATCCAAGTAGTTAAAAGGTATCTTACATAATTAGCTCAATAATGACTAAAAATGAATATCCCTCCACTATGCGCTTTATAATTTGGAAAAATAGAATCGACATAAGCATAAATTATTATATTTAAGAGCCAATGGTTAATAACATGGCTAAAGGTGATGAGGTATGTCTGTGAATTTCTTCATCAAGCAAGATACCAGCTTTAAGTTTATAAGGATGAATCATAAAATTAAAAGGCAAGTACTTACCACTAGTGCCAACTGTCATTTCATCCCATTATTTGATAAGAAAATTTACAAGGTAGTATAATGGTTGACTAAATAATTACTTCCCGATCCTATAAATGAAGAACATATAATAAAAAAACCAGATTACGTCAGAACTAAGATTGATCTTATATATTCTTAATACATTTCTATCCTTTTAGTTAGCAAATCTAAAATGTAAATCATGTTTTTATTGCTGGACCCCGCCTCCGAAGTCTAACATTCGAAATCAGACTCAGAAGCAGTACTTGTCCTCAAAGACAGATTCTACCTTTCGAAGGGCCAAAAGTAGGATAGAAGATAGGTATGAAAGAAGCGAAAAGACAGAAGAAACAAAAGGAGGAAGAATCAAAACACAAAAGATACAGAAGACAGAAGAAGCGAAAGACATAAATAGCGAGTCGGCCAAAACACAAAAGATAGAAAAAGGCAGAAGAAGACACGTCAGCAAAACGTAGAAGAAGACGCGTCAGCAAAACACAGAAGAAGACGCGTCGGCAAAATACAGAAGATACACAAGGCAGATGATACAAAAGGTAGAAAATACGAAAGGCAAAAGATACAAAAGGTAGATGATATAAAAGGCAAAAGATACAAAAGACAAACGATACAAAAGGCAGAAGATACAAAGGGCAAACGATATAAAAGGCAAAAGATACAAAAGACAAAAGATACAAAAGGCAGATTGTTGGACCCCAAACTTTTAATGGAAATTGTTTATGTATGACTTTGAATTATGAATTGGTATATGCATGATTATGATATTGGAATGTGAATTGTGTATGGATGATGAGTTGAGAACCCTTAAGCATGAACCATGGTTATATATGTAAGACATTATGGAAAAGCAAGAGAGGAACTTGGTAAATGACAAGATACTATTGAATGTAAGAAATCATATGAATTGAGGTTGAGTATTGGATAAATTCCAATGGCAAATTGAATTGTCTGAATGAGGCTGTAATAGAAGAAGTGAAGTTGGGATAAATGTTAAGTTTTGCAT
>JANVCQ010000004.1:9422238-9433923 GCA_025531925.1 Erythroxylum plowmanianum
CAATCACCTTTAACACTTTTGTACAAACTTTATTTTGATTAATAAAACAAAAGGTAATTTCATTAATTTTTATTTATGAATTGATGTTAATCTTATGTCGAATTATTGAAATCCATGATACAATACATAGCATAAAGGAAATCATGATGAGATCATAATAATAAGATTCCTATCATGTGCAATTATATTAGTATCTAAATTACCCCTAGTCATAGAATTAATAAGATAAGACAATATTAATCCAGATAGACTAGCACATGTTATACTCCTTGATTTGATCAAGCAATGGACCTCACAAATTGTAAGCATGAGATGTTTAGAGTTAACATATAGATGCTTACTAGGGGAGAAATGTTGGCCCTCGAATGTTTTTTTTAGTTAAGCATGATTTAAATAATTATGAGGTTCGGATAGGTGAATTTTTGGGAGTTAATTTTTTTTTACTATGTTAGTAGAATTTATCTCATGGGTTAGTTGAACTAAAAGTAATAAGATCGTATAAAGGGGTATTTTGGGTAGTTTACTGTATTTTAGGTAGTTTACTTAAGGTTAAAAACAATAAGGCATTAAAGGAAGGGCAAGGTGGACTCTTCTCATTCATTAAGGGTAAAATGGGAAGGAAGAAGTGTTGTCTTCTTCCTAAAGATGAGAAAAACGAAAATAAGAGAGAAAGAAGAATTGAAATATGAAAACAAAAAGTGAGCAAAAGAGGTTTCGGTGAAGTAGAGAAGAGAACAAAGTTTTGAGCTAGGATTCATCTTTTCTTAGTTTTAAAGAGAGTTTGAGATTGTTCAAGAAGGGAAAAAGAAACAAGAAGGGAAGAGCTTTCTTTAAAGCCAATGATCTCATAAATTAGTGAAGATTCAAGATAAGTTTGATTTTTATACTTTGGATATATAGAAGGGTTTTGGTTCATGAAGTTTAGGAAATACATGGGTTTAAGTAATCTAGAGTCAATTTAGTGAATGTGCTTTATGGGTTCTAAAATTTGAATTCCTATTGAATAGGAATTTTGTCATTTATGAAGGAAATTAAGAAGAGGATCAAGAAAGGCAAGAGGAACAAGAGGAAAGACATCCTTAGGCCAATTTCATAAGCAAGGAATTCAAGGTGGGTACATGTTTATAATAGAGTAAATAAGTCATTAATGTTTTCTTTGAATCAAGGAAGTTTAATGGTTTCAATTGCATCATAAATGTTGCATTTATTACTTTTTGAATGAATTGAGAAATTGCTATATGTTTGATATATGATTTGTGTTAATGATTTGTGAAAAGAATTTGAAAATGAATTTTTTTAAAAAAGATAACCTGTTTATGAAATCATGTTTTTGGAAATAGGTTACGAAATATCTCATGTTCATAAAAAACAAGATTCCAAAATGTGTCATTTGGTCAAAAAGGTTTTCAATTTATGAATTACATGTTATGTGGGTTTAGTGTAATCCATTCAAGTATGTCACATGCACGTTGACTAAGTTGAAGACTTCTTCCGCCTGCCCACAAGTAGCACAGAGCTCCTTCATGGACTCCCTCAAGTTTACATCTCCGCAAAACCACTATGTGGGATTGCAATAGTACGTCAAGTTTACGACTATAAAGGACCATTATATGGAAATGTGTAGTTCATCATATTTATGGATCTACCCAAACCATTCTGATGTGTTTATATGCTTATGAGATGTTAACAAGTTTGATGCATTCATGATTTGTAATTTTTGAATTTTGGTTAAGAATTTGAAAACGATATGTTTTATCACTTTAATTAGAACTGTAAACTGACAAATGCACATTTCAAAGATTTTGCTTCTTTTTCTGTTATAAAATGTTACCCACGAGCTATAAGCTCACCCCTCCATTTCCGTCCCATCTTCAGGGGAAGAGCATAAGAACGAGTAACCAAGAGTCAAGGCATCACTCCGATTATGCATACTTTTGTATTTTAAACTAGTTTTGTAAAACAAGGTTTTAGTCACATTTTGAGCAATTCCAGTTATGTAAACTTTGTATTTTTGGTTTATGATGTATTGTGGCTCTAAATTCCCATTAAAGCTTTGTAAAACTCTTATCTTTTGATGTTAATTAAGTATAATTGTCGATGACATTACCAAATTGTTCATTTCATTTTCCATATAGGTAAAAATGTGTGTTCTGATTATTAATCAAGGCTGAATTAGATAAAGTTGTCTTCTTGGAAGTTGTATTTTATCTTTCTAGCTTTCTAATGCTATATAGTATGAAATTTTTGGACATTGGAGCTAAGATATATGATCATTAGAAGTGTGTGATGCTGCATAGGATGGACATTCGGGATAGCTGCATTGATTTGAAATTTTAACCATTTTGAAGGAAAAATATCTTTTTGGAGTCTTCATAGAAGTTGTAGGTCTAGAAGTCTTCTTCGAAACCATTTTTGAATGACCTTAGTCTGATATCTCTAATGAAAGTTATGCTTTTTTTACTAAAATAGGTCATAGGAAGAAGAATAGGGTCGCGATCGTAACTCTACGGACGTTCGCGCAAGTTGCGATTGTAACATCGCGACCCACAGGTCTCCCCAAACTTGAATATATTCCACTCTTTTGACTATAACTTTGTTCTCCAACTTCCAAATGAGCTGATTTTTGAACCAATGGATTCCAAACACTTTTCTCTATCTTTCCATAAAAATTTATATTTTTTGGTATTAATTTAAACAAGATCAATCAAATCAAAGTAAGGGTATCGGTTGGAAGAGCATGAACTGGGTATTTCACTGAACATACTTCAGCTTTTGGATGATGTCTTGAACTATAGAGCTCCAAATGAGATGCTTCTTATTTCTAAATAAACTAAAGACATAGAGCTACAAATCCTCTGAAGAAATTAAATTTTAATTCAGTCTCTAAGACTTTCAATTTCTGGATGGGAATTGAGTATAGCGTTCTGTTTCAGTTTAATAACAGTCCAAAAATGTTTGGGCTATAACTTTCAGATTTCTAAACCAAATTGAATGATTTTGGTGTCATTAGAAACTTAAGACAATGGGAAATAAATGTTCTGAAGAAGTCAATATGTAATTCTAGTTTGAGGTTTCCCAAAATCTATTCTGAAATAGGAGAAATGAGTTTGTTTTGATGTTTGATTAGTGTGGGCACGTCACCCTTGTGAGATGCGCATTCAGATGTCACTTGTCAATGATTATCATATGGATGACCTATCAAATATCAATGATTAATCTCATCATAACAATGGCACAAATATCCTTAGACTTGAGGCACTCAATGATATTTTACATACTGATCATATGCTTTAACATCATTCCTTGTTGTCTTAAGACAAGGTCGCTTATAGGGTGGTGATTGAATATAACAATTGGAATTTGAAGATAATTGGGTAGCTAATAATTAATTCACCACTCCTGATATTGTCAGGGGCATTACTCAGGAGTCTCTGACCAGAGCAGTTATGTGTCATTAAGAGATTCTTCAATGACACATAGAGTAATGACTCAGGATAAGAATTGACATTACTTCGTTAATGGGATCTTAGGACAAGAACTAACATCACTTGGACTAGATGTGACATAGACAGTTTAGTAAGAGTTGATATATAGCCCAAAATTTAAACGAAATTGGGTATAGAATGGTGAAAGAACAAATTGCACTGTAATTGTTTATGGAAAGATTTGTAAGTTGGATAATTAACTATCAAAAAGTTCATGTGTTAATCCACCTATATTTAGCTAAATTGGCATCACGAAACCCTTTATGATTTTCTTAATTAAGAGTTAATTCAAGTGGTATGAAACTATACATGATTTTCTCGAATTAAGAGTTAATTCAAGTGTCCAAAATAACCTAGGGTCACACGCATAAAAGATTGGATTAAAAACAAAGTGTGCATGATTGTCATTGAAGTAGGCCACTATCGTGACTGAAGGCATGACAGATGATGCATAAGTGAGTTCTTCACTTATGTACACATGGACTAACAAATTAAAAATATACTCAAGTGAGAGGATAAAGGGTCCAGAAGTGTTTTGGAGATAGAGAGAAGTGGTCTTGAGTCTTGTTCATGTAATTTATGCAATTATTGCATGAATCTAATTGCATGCAATATAATCTTGATCTATCTTTCTATTTGAGCATCTACTTGAACTTATTTTGTTTTGTGCTCTAACCACCCTTACACATTGCATTTTCTTCATCTTTGTGTGTTCTTGATTGATCAAGGAAGGGCTACAACCCAAACAAGGAGAAAATTGAAGAAAGGTAGGCATATGTTCTAAAATTTCATGTTCTTATAATCTGTATATGCATGCATATAAGATTTTGGATTTTGGGGATGTCATGGGGTTGGAATTTAGATTTTGACAATTATGCTGCCTTGTTGTGCATGTGATGCATCAATCCATGGCTCACTAATAGATGAAACATAGAAACTATTGATATATTTTTATTCAGAATAAAATAATATTGGATCAAAGATTTAAGAATTGATTAAAACTTTTGTAATATCAAAATAAAATTTAGATTTGTTATGAAAGATCTAAATTTCTAATGTCAATAATATTTTATATAGTAAAAGATGCTATTTATATCTAAAAATTTAATTAAAATTGACATTAAATATAAATATTTAATAATATTTAGATGTTATAAATATTATTATAACATCTAATAGCCCAGAAACTAGTCTTTTAAGTACTCTTCATGCATCCACTTTACCCAAAGGTCAGATCCTCTTAACCAAGAGAGTTTTATTAGTAGCTCTGATAAACTTTATCCCTAATCATCCTTACGATTTAGTAGGCATATTACCTTCCACTTAACCTTTGGGAATCCCTTGCTAGCTCCTGATCCACTACATAGGAAATTTCTACACATTCCTTTAGTTCTTTTTTGAAAATCTTCAATCTAATGACAAGTTTGTAAGCTTGGTATCCTTCAACTTGACTAGAGCCCTACTTATCATATCCCTTTATATTGGCTATCATATTGAAGAATCTAAAAGGAGTCGTTAGTTTCCTCAAGTGCGGGTATAGCTTTAATTCTACGTGGGAGTGATTTGCAACACCTGGAGAATTGAAAATTCCATAGTTAAGGGGAAGACCGATGGTGTTTTACACTATAATCATACTTACGTAAGGCTTTGGAAGCCCTTGCCTCTATGATTTCTACTAGATTTCCTTCCTAAAGGAAGAGTGGATTTGGGGGACGAGTCTTTCCTAGAAAGACTAAGATTAATAGAGTGTTCAATTTGATGATGAACAGGTTGATCTGGATCTAATCAAAGGTGTTACCATAGGATAAAAGCTCTAATTTAGTGTTTTGTATTGAAGAGTAAGCTTGGGCTTTAACAATTTTTTTATAAGGAGGATGAGGGGACTTAGGTTCAATTTCTAATGGAGGGATAACCTAAGGGTAGGTGGGATTGTTAGGTATTATAATAGATTGAGAAGAGGTAATTTTAGAGATAAGGGGTTTATCTGAAACAGAAGAGCTAGGAAAGGGTATAGTTGGAACGATTTGAGGTTTAACTATAGATTCCTTGGCTATAAGTTCCTTGGAGGAGGGGGTGGGTGTCTAAGGGTTTTAAGGAGAGTGATTTAGGCTTTCAATTTTTAGAAAGAGTGTTAAAGCATGAAAGATAGGGTTAGTTATATGTAAATATAATAATTGCCTATTTATTAAGTTCCCTGTTGTACAGTCTGTTAGTTGTACATAGCTCCCTAACACATATATGGCTTGTATTCATTATTCTCTCTCCTGTAACAAACTCTAGCTCTCTAACACATGTATGGCTTGTATTCATTATTCTCTCTCCTGTAACAAACTCTTGTTGTAAGTATTATTATAAAAACATTTCTTTGAGGCTCAGCAAAGTGACTGAGCATGTCATTCATATCTCATGAACTTTTTTTTTATCTGGGCATCAGAGCATAGAGTAATGGCTACAACCTTGTCTGATGGATCCTTGGCAACTCTTGCTTCATCAATGTTCGTTAGGACACTACTGAGGACGTGATCACTCTTTAATTCCTAAAGCCAGGCTTCCTCCATCAAGTTGGGCAGAGGCAATTATCTGGTGCAGGAATCAGTAGTGCTACCATTGATTAAAGGGAATCTAATTCGATCTCACATTGATGGCACCTAAGTCGCTCCTCTACATCTTGTTCCTGGAGACACAAGAATGATTTCAAACCTAGCTTTTGACGAGTGGTATTCTCTCGATCATCTCTTAGTTGGATGGTTGAGGAACATCATGACCTTAAAGGTAGGAGCCCAACTCATACACTGTAAAACTGCTTGAGAATTATAGGTTAGTGCACGAGAGCTTACTTGCACCTTGATGAAGTTGCAGGTGATGATGCCCAAGTCGGAGCTCTATCAAACCCGCAAAAATGCTCTCAAGATGGAAAAGTATCTCACCAAAATGAAAACCATCTTTGATCAACTAACGCTGGCAAGAGATCCTATAACAACTGAAGTTCTTATTCTTCACATGCTGAGCGGTTGACTACAATGCAGTAGTAGTCAAGCTGGTAGATCAATCAAATCTTACGTGGATTAATACACAATCCTCGTTACTTGCTTTTGAGAGCCGTCTTGAACAATTAAATCATTTCTCAAACTTATCAATTCATCCTTCTGTGAACCTGGCTCAAAAAGATGAATCTGATAAAACTTACTTAGCTTATGGTAACTCAGAACTTGGTTCCTAGAGAAGCTCTCGTGGCTTATGTGGTCATCGAGGATGAGGACCTAGAGGAGGCTACAATAAAAGTGGACGTCCTTACTATCACCTTTGTGAGAAGCCTAGCCACGTCGTCGCAAATTGCTATTATCACTTTGATAAAACATTTCAACCACTAATTTACAGCCAAAGTTCAAACAACTATCCACCTCAAGTTTGCTACATTCAAGCTCAATCTCAGTTTGTAGCAAATCCATCTTGATACATGGATAACGACGCCACTTGTCACATCACATTTGGCACTGATCAATTTGACTATTATACTCTAATAGGTAAGGCACATCTCTATGCGTGCAATGGTGAGAAAACACGAGTAATTGATATTGGTTCCACTTCTCTGCCTATTTCTATTTCAATAATCCGACTAAATGATGTCTTATTAGTACCTTCAACAACTAAAATTTTAATGAGTGTCAACAAACCCATTATAGATAATGATATTGATATACATTTCACTAATGATGAATGTGTTGTAAAGGACAAGAAGAAATCTTTAGTGTATGGGAAAGCAAAACGAGGACTTCATCCTATGGATAGAGTGGCGTTGCAGGTATAGATGAGTATGATAGCTTCTCCTCCTTTTGATTCTTCCTCACAAAAGGAGAATATGACTGAATTTGTCAAATGGCATAACAAACTAGGATATCATAGTGATAGGATCTTAAAGGAAATCTTGAATAAATGTAATGCTAGCATTTCTTTTACGAAATTTGTTTGTGAAGCTTGCCAATGCAGTAAATCTAAATAGTTCCATTTACAAGGTCTGAGTCTCATGCTTCTTCTCCATTAGAACTAATACATACAGACTTCATGGGATAGCCAAAAAATTTTAAAGATCCACGCCATCCAAAGCATGTATGCAAACTGGTGAAGGCCATTTATGGTTTAAAACAAGCACCTTGTGTTTGGTTTGATTGATTGCATTTCACTCTACTGTTGTGGGGGTTCAGAAACTAAAAAAGTGACGTATCTCTATTCTTTCTTCGACAGAAAAACCTTACAGTGTTCATTCTCATTTACGTTGATGATATACTCATTATAGGCAAAAACTCTAATTATTTACAAAGCTTCATCCAAAAGCTGAATGCACTTTTCTCTCTGAAGGATCTAGGCTCAGTGTACTACTTCCTTAAGATTGAAGTCTACCGAGATAAGTTGGGCCTTTATCTGAATCAAAGCAGTATGTCTTAGATGTCCTAAAAAGATTTAATATACATAATTGTGCACTGATCACAACTCCTATGGTCACAAGAAGGCAACTCTCCAAAATAGAAGGGACTCTTATAAAAGATCCTTCCCTATATTAGAGGATGATTGGCTTACTTCAAGATCTTGTCAACATAAGACCAGATATAGCTTACTCAATCAATAAGCTAAGTCAATACATGTCCCAACCTACGAATATACATCTTCAAGCTATTAAGAAAGTGCTTAGGTATTTGAAAGGAACTCATCATCTTAGGTTACATATCAAGCCCTTCAAGCTATCTCACTTAACAATCTTCACTGATGCTAACTAGGCCATAGACATTAACAATCGTAAGTCCACTGAAGGCATCTGTGTCTACCTAGGGAGTACGCTTATGTCATGGGCATCAAGGAAACAAAGAGTGGTGTCTAGGTCAAGTTCTGAGTCAGAATATCGAGCATTAGCAGATGGCACAGTAGAAGTTGTTAAGATATTTATTAAATATCTTATTATTTAATTTTGGCATTTTTGATTAATAGATCTTCAAGATATTGCAAATCTTAAAATTCAAATTAAGATGATGTTGTTGTGTATTTGAAGCGGGGCTCTTATTATTTGAAGTGATTGCACACATCTCCAGTTAATCTTACTGTGTTGGGGGGCATAAGATATAGAGTGTATGTGAGATAAGACAAGAGTATGCATTAATTGTCCATAAGTGTGCATTAATTGCTTATTGGAAAACGTGAGTTTTATATAAGATTGTGTGAGCATTAAAGTGAATCTGGCGAAGTGAGGTATAAATGCAGAATTGATTTTGAATATGACATTAAAAAGAGGGTGCTAGGTGTAAGTCGTGTGCTATTTGGGAAATACATTGCATGGCTCTATAGCTTTTAGTATATCCACCTTGGGTGTTGCACTGGAGTGGAAGTCACGTGTTTGTGGGTAAACATAGATTGCTAGCTACGCATATGTGAAGTACTGGGAAGATAACAATCTTGTGTTTTTGGTCTCATGGTGAATGGTGTGTGTGTGTGAGAGAGACAATTTGGTGGAGGCTTAGTGTTATTTTTCAGCACAGTGATTAATGTCCTTTTTGTATGAGCCATGCATTTTGATTTGTTGATATAGTGAAGATCTTTTTTGGTAAAGTGGGTATTGGCAGTTAATTGAAGGAACACCGTGAATTGTTTTTATGAAGAAAGAGCAAGCTATGGTGGAGAGTTTTGGCTGGGTTATTTCAAGAAGATAAAATCCATAGGGAAGTCTTTCTTTTTTTATCTCAAATGTATTATCGTTTTTGTTTCTAGTTATTTTAATCACTTGAGTTGTTCGTTTAATTATATTTATTATCAAACAGTGTGTGAAAATCCTCTGTCGAGGTTAGTAAGAGACAATTGTACTATTATATGTGAAATTCTTTCACTAAAAGTGAGGTTAAGGGATAGTGTCAAGGATTGAGTAGTGTCAGCTCAATAAAGCCTTAGGTAAATCTATTGTACTTCAGTAAAAATGATTAAGCTGGGTGAGGGCCCCGCAGACATAGACAAGGTGTACCAAATTGCGTTACCAAATTTCTGATGTTTTTATTATTTCAATTTTGCTTGTTTTTATTTTGTTAGTGCCAAAGAAGTTGCGGAAAGTTTGTGAAACAATTAACCCCTTTAATTTCTCAATTGGTATCAGAGTAAGGTTACCAATTCAGAACTTGGTAGCAAGTTGGTACAGATCCTAGTTTCGCAAACATGGTTACAAGAGAGGCACTACAGGTGGAAACTGGAAAAAGTGTGAATGATGCAGAAGATAAATCAGATGAAAATGAAGACTTGGTACGACTCACATGAAAATTTGGTAAATGGTTGAAAAGAATGAAGAAAGACAGACTCGACTTTAGACAATATGGCGAAAGTTCATCGAGCAGCAATGTAAAACATCAAGTCAAAATACAAAAGGGTGAAAGGAAGGCAAGGAGAATCTAATGTCATGAATGTCAAGGTTTCGGACACATTCAATCCAAATATGCGAATACTTTGAAGAAGATAAAAGGAAAGTCTTTCACAAGCACCTGGATTGAGACTGATTTCGAGAGTGAATATGGTAGCGAAGAAGAAATAGCGAATGATGCTGCATTGGTTGCCCTACACAGCAAAAGTCCAGTTAATTGCTTAACAGTAACTGAGAAGGAAGTAACTGAAGGTCGAAAAGAGGAAAAATTGGAAAATTTCGCAAACAATCCAACTCAAGATCCAATATCAGATTATGACAATGACGATAGTAGCCTAGATGATAAAAATGAAATATTTACGAGGATTACAAAGCTATGCATGAAAAATGGGTGAAAATGCATAGAAAGAATGAATTATTGAAGGAAGAGAATCTTTCCATGAAGAACACCATATAAGAGTTAGAAAAGAAGATGATGTTGATGTCGGATGAGCTTGGTGAAGCTAGAATGAAACTAATAAGTACTGAAAAGGGATTGAGGATGTTGAATGGAGACACAGAAATGCTAAAAAAGTTGTTGGAAATTGGTAAAGTTAAAGGGGATCTTCAAGGCATTAGCTATAAGGTTGAGTGCTCTAAAGTAAATGAGAAGAAAGATGACATATCCAAATCTATCCGAGAAGAAGAAACATCGAGAAAGAATCAAAGATTTATACTCACATGTCATTTTTGTAGAGTCATTGCACATATAAGGCCAAGATGTTATCAGTTACTACAAATGATGTTTCAAAGGGGTCAAAATCGAAAATCTAGACACTCTCTATTAAATTTCCAACAGCATCCCATGGTATCAAAGCAAGCTTAGATTAGAAAGGGTCAAGTACAAGCACAAAAACGTAGTAAAGGAAAAACAAGAAAATGCTAAGATTTGCAGTTAGTTACTGCTGAGGAAGTAACTGAAAAACTGATTTGTAGTTAGTTACTGCTGAGGAAGTAACTGCACAAACTGAAGGACTTTCAGTTACTTCGGATGATGAACCAACCAAAACAATGGAAGCTGATTTGAGCTAAGGTTCTTTATCTCGAATCTGAAAAAATCATCTAGTAGAAAATGTTATTGGAGATGTGAGTGAAAGAAAAAAATAAGAGAAAGAAAAAGGGTTGATTGTCGAGAACTTGTAGGCTACTTATGTTACACATCTTCATTCGAGCCAAAGAAAAAGACCAGGTTTGAATTTCTTCGGGAGGCATAGGAATGGTGTGCTTTACATTTTTAAAGTATTTTTTGTTGTTAAAAACAAAAAAGAGAAAAAAAAATGAAACGAAACAAAACAAAACGAAAAAGAAAAGAAAAGAATTGTTTTTTTAGTTATTTAGTTTTTTTGTTGCTATTGTCGTCTCATTTTTTTAGTAGTTTACATTGTGACTTCTTTTTGGCTCTACCGAAAACCCTTTAGCTCTCACATCAGTATGGATCTCTCTCGGGTATGTCTCTCTCTTTCTGGCATATCTTTCAGTGTTTTAAATGGTGGTAATTTTTTTCTTAACGTGCTTATGATTCTTCCACTGCAACTATTGGTGATTATTATGATTAGTTTTTGTCCTAAGGAGGAGACATCAGATTGTTTATGGTGAATGTTTCATTTAGGGGGAGATTCCAATGTATATATTTGACTATTTGTCTTGCTTTTTGACATCTTTTTTATCCCAAGGGGGAGACATTTGGATGATTGTTCATTATTGCTCTTTGGAACTTGACGTTGGTTTAAAGGGGAGTTTCTTATTTGTAACAAAAATGCCAAAAAGGAGGAG
>JANVCQ010000004.1:9436410-9453755 GCA_025531925.1 Erythroxylum plowmanianum
TATATATATCTAGCAATTCTAGCATTCATACCTTATTTAAGCAATTTAAACATTCATCAATTTAACTCAAACTTATAACACATAGCATAAACTTCAGCCATTAAACATAACACTCAATTATGCACCATTCTTGACCATCTAAAGATGCAATGCACAACAAATGGCTCGAGGGCTCCGTGGAACAAAATAGAAAAATCGAAGTGTACTCCATAAACAAAACGAGTCCATTTTTTGAATCTCGTGGGCCACAAGCGAGCAGCCGGGAGAAGGCTTTACGTCGACGTGCACGTGATTTCAAAACGGTTCCTCTTTCGCCCAAACAAAGCACATAATCAATGCTCAAGAATCATTTTATCAAAATGAAATACTTTCATACATTTCATGCTCTTTCTTCTTTCCATTCTAATCAAAATGCCATGATACAATTCAATGGCATAATCTTGATCAAAATCAAAATTTCATTATATCAACATATCATGCTTCTTCCACAAAATAACAAAATGAAAAATCATCATGTATTTTCTATAAGTCAATTTCAATAATTTAACACATATCCACACATACGCAAGAATTTTCCCAATTACATAATAACTATAAATACATTACCCACCTAGTTCGCTTGCACAAATCCAAGTCAAGGTTGTCTTTCTCCTTGCTCGTGGGTAGGATTCTCTTGGTTCTCTTGATTCTTCATCAATTGAAAAGATCTTTAGCTTAAAGGGAAGCTCTACTCTTACTCTTCCTTTTTTCTTTCTTGAACAACTCCAAAATCTCTTTTGAAGACTAAGAAAAGTCAAACTCTAGCTTGTTTTCTCTTCTTTCTCTCCTTTTCTTCTTCTCTTCATATTTCTCTCTCTTCTTCATGACACTCTCTCTTTTTTTTTTCAATTTTTGTTCTTCTTTCTTCTTAAAATGCAAAACAACACTTCTTCTTCCAATTATGCCCTTAATGATTGAGAAATGACCCATTTGCCCTTCTATTTATGCCTTATGTCTTTTATATTTAAGTATCTTGCCAAAAGCACCCTTGAATATTCTGACATAACTTTTTCATCTAGAAAAGTGTTCTCCCTTGTCTTAAGTTTTCAATGACACCAAAATCAATCAATTTGGTTCAAAAATTTGTAAGTTAGGGCCCAAACATTTCAGACTGTTGTTAGACTGAAACAGTACACTAAACCCAACTTCCATCCAGAATTTGAAAGTCTTAGAGACTGAATTAAATTTCAATTTCTTCCTATAATTTGTAGCTCCATGTCTCTAGTCCATCATGAAATAAGAATCATCTAATTCAGAGCTATACCGATGAAGACATCATCAAAATACCAAAGTATGTTCAGTAAATCATCCCATTCATACTCTTCCAACTGATACCCTTACTTTGATTCAATCCAACTTTTTTGAATCAATATCAAAAGCTATAAGTTTCATGGAGACATGAAAGGAAATGTGTTAGGAATCTACGGGTTTAAGGATCATTTCATTTGGAGGTTGGATAACAAAATCATGGTCGAAAGAATCAAACAAGATTTGGTCCTCAATCATATTGAACCTATCTTAGGACAATTGGCATAACTTTCACTAGAAATGTCGGATTAAGATCATATTAGGATGATGTCAAAGAGGAATTTGAGATATAAAACTTTTAAGAAGACCTTGAGGACAGAGTCTATCATGTGAAGGGTCAAAAATGGAGCAGACGATGGGATCATACGAAACCAAAGGAAAAAGCAGATGAATGGGGAAAATTACCATAAAGTTCATTACAGATATCATATTAGGGTGTTCTTTTGATGGTTCAAAAGAAAACTTCAATATATACAACTTGTATGAAGACCTTAAATTCAAATTCTATCATCTAAAGGGTCAAAAATGGAGCAGATGATAGGTACAGACGAAACTAAATGAAAAAGCAGACAAATGGAAAAAAGTAGATGAATCGGGAAAATTGCTATAACTTTCCCTAAAGTTATTATATTGAGGTTTTATTTATATGGTTTGAAAGAGGACTTAAGGGTCTACAACTTTTATGAAGACTTCAAAGACAAATTCTATCATCTGAAGCGTTAAAAATGGAGTAGACAATAGGTACATAGAAGGAGAAGTTTAGGTCAATGATAGAAGAAGCAGAAGGTCAAACATAGATGATATGACGTCATCACAGATGATACATTTTACAAACGATACATTTTTTATAGACAATATGACGTCATCATAGATGATACTATTTATACTCCTGAACATCTCCACTTATAAAGACCATAACTTTCAACTACAATGTCTAAAATTCTCATACTATATACCGTTGGAAAGATAAAAGAAAGAACTACAAATTTTTAGAAGAAAACTTTGTCTAAATCTATCCATATAAATTCAGAATTTTCCCTGAAGTCAAAATATGAACTTTACATTCACCACTAATGTATTGCACCCAGTTTTCAACTTCATGACAAATTTTGAGATTCTTAAGGACATAATTTAAATTTGATGTCTTCATAAGAAATGCATTTATATGACTCTGGTTTAAATAAAATCAATAATCATCTCAATTGGATAACTAGAAAAAAAGTTATAACTAAATGACTGAAGCATACTCAGTGAACATTTTCCAGATCAACTACCAATTTTGTTTCCAAATCTTTCCTTAACACAACTCATACCAAAATCACCTTTTCTACTTCATTTACTCCTCATTCTCAACTTCATTTCAAATCAATATCATCCATAATGAAACTATAATCCATGATTAATCATGAACACCTATAATAGAACATACACATATGTACATATTCTTCATCAACTTACTACACAAATTCAACTTCATTTTTGCTTTCATTTTACTTCTAACTTTCACCTTGATTCTTCCCATTTCAAAATCTCTTTTCCACTAAAAGCACCAAAGCAAAATATGAATCTATCCACATTTATCATTCACTACCTTACTCTTGTCTGTCATTTCTAATTCAAGAATTTTGATCATTTGTTCTTTACTCATGACTAATCACTAAAATTTCTCATTTAATAGTTCTAGTCTTTTAAGAAAAGTTCGGGGTCCAACAGTTAGAGCTTGGAGAGGCTAATATAGCTAATAAAGAATACTTTTATGAGAGAGACCTGAAGAGGCTCCACGTGTTGAAATAATATTTGTAAAGTTGAAGAGTATAATGAAATCTCAAAAAAAACTCTAGGGACTGGACGTAGCCTAAGGTTTAGGGTGAACCAGTCTAAAATTGCAGTGTCTATTCTCTAACCCTATCTTTTATTTTTCTTGTGTTAGACAAGTAGATAATATTACTTGCTATTGCATTGCTTATCAACTTTAACACAGTTTTTTAGTAATCATTTGAATTTTGTAAAAAATTCAAGACGTCTCAAAATATTAATATTTTTCAAAAAGATAACACAATTCAACCCCTGTTCTTATGTAGTTTACATATTATATCGGATTTCTATATTAACAAGTAATTTACTTCAATAGGATCTTAATTTGGATTTTGAGCACAAATAAAGAGTATCTATCTTAATTATAATAAAAGATAAAAATAAAAATAAAGAAGTTATCTAAAACATATTTTTTCCATAAAATGACAAGGAAAAGTGAGAACTATATAGAAAAAAGAGGAAAAGGTTTGAAATCTAAACACCACAAGCAAGCTGTTATTGCTTTCTCAATGCAAAATTATACATCTCTAAACTCTATCCAAGTAGTTAAAAGTTATTCTACATAATTAGCTCAATAATGATTATAAATGAATATCCCTCCACTATGTACTTTATAATTGGGAAAAATCAAATCGACATAAGCGTAAATTATTATATTTAAGAGCCAATGATTAATAACATGACTAAAGGTGATGAGGTATGTCTTTGAATTTCTTCATCAAGCAAGATACCAACTTTAAGTTTATAAGGATGAATCATAAAATTAAAAGGCAAGTACTTACCACTAGTGCCAACTATTTTTTCATCCCATTATTTGACAAGAATATTTACAAGGTAGTATAATGGCTGATTAAGAATAACTTCTTGATCCCATCTGTGAAGAAAATATAATAATAAAACCAGATTATGTCAAAACTAAGATTGATCTTATATATTCTTAATACATTTCTATCCTTCTAGTTAACAAATTTGAAAAGTAAATCATGATTTTATATATAATAAGGACAAAAAATGAGAGAAATACCCATATGTATATGAAATAAATGCAGAAAACAACTCCATAATTATACTCTCTAAACTTAGGTAGATAACGAATATTTTAGAAAAATATGAAAAGAGATTAACAATTCAATAATACAATGAATTCTCACTATTACAATAAGAAAAAAATTGCTTCCAAAATTACATATTTGAATATTACTTGGATTTATCAAAGTAGCAGTTAGTATTGTCTAATGTCATTTTTTGGTAGGTATATCCTCTAAGCTAAATTTGGAAGATATAAGGATCATAAACCAACTTTTATTATTTTAGGTGTCTTAAAATTGGAAAACTCTACTTTTAAGGTTTAAATTTTAGGGTTCCACGTCAGTTGCCTATGTGGGAATACCATGATTATGTGCAAAATATACCATATATCAATGCATACTATATCAGGGCTTAATATACCCAATACCACAAGTTTATGTAGAAAATTTTATCTCACATAGTAAATATAAGTTACTCATTCACTTATCTAGAGGCACATAGTGTTGAACATGGTTTAGTGCATATATATATACTGAATTGAAAATTAAGCCTAGGTCTAGTTTGATCAGTATGACCTAAAGTCAGGTTTGGTCTAAATTGACAAAATTTTGAGTCCCATTAGGAATGTTTTTAAAAACTTTTAGGCTTTGAGTTGGGCTCGGGCTTGTGTTTCATAACTTGGCTCAGCGTAAAGTTTGACTATATATAAAAATTCCCATCTACTCTAGACTCGTCAACTCCTCTCTTCTTCTTTATCACTATTAACACCCTTAAATTCTCTTTAGTTGTCTTTTAGTATATATCTTCTTTTCTCTCTTTTGTTTCTCAACTATGTATATTTCATGGTTCTCACTTCTTTCATCTCTTTTTTTGACCATTTTATCAAAAAGTTGTCTACTTTTTCACGTACTCTTTTAGCATTAGTAGTGAATCGCAGTGCATATCTGTTTATATTTTTAAGCTTGCATCTTTCTCGTTATCTTGAAGTTTTGTAGTGAGAAGAGAAAGTATGAAGAACTGAGTATCTTTTAGCAGCAACAAAATAGATAGGATCTTGATTTGGATTTTGTAGTGGGTATCTCTTTATGCTTTTAAGTTTGCATCTTTATCACTACTTTAAAATTTTTTAGAGATAAGACAATGTATATAGAAGTAGGAATGTTTGGAAATTGCCAAAAAGATAGAATCTAGGTGGATTTGGTGATAGAGAGTGGTCTTGTTGGGTCGGGGAGTGGTTGAGGTAATTTAGGCTTTGGTCTGTCCAAAACTCGATTAGCCTTGAGTAGTATAAGCCATGTCTGATTGAGCTTTAGACTAGTCTTAGGCTACAATCTAAGAGTGAAGGGTTAGGCTAGATCAATGATAATCTTGATATGACGTAGTCCATTTTTATCCATATAAATTGTAACACCGAACTTTCTAAGCCCTTTTGTGTTATTCTATATTTGGAGATACTACTGTATATTGATATATAAATGGTTGTATGTGAGTTCAAAGATGTATTTGAATCCTTTTGGTATGTATGCCAGAGATATATAATGTTATATACCCTGACATGAAATTAGAGTTCATCGGTATGCGAAATCTTGGAGATTTCTGGCATGTAAGCTTCTAAGTGTGTAAAACCGAGTCCATTGGATGGATATGACCATAGTGGTCAAATTAAATGTGTTCTAATGCCTTAGAGGTGATTATACATGATTTATAGACTTATGGACACTTAGAAAGCTTAATTTTAATTGGAAAAGTTGATGTACATAAGGGCTTATTTGCACAATTGTTAAAAGTTAAAGGATTTAATTGTAATTTTTCAATTCTTGAAGGACCAATTTGTAATTTTATAAATTTAAGGGGCTTAATTATAATTTTCAAAAGTTCGAGGACCAAAATGAAAATAAAAGTTTTGGTCATTCTTAAATTTTGGGCTTAATTGCAAATTTAGGAAAAGTTTGGAGGATATAATGGTAATTTCATATAACCTAAGGGTAAAATGGTAATGTTACCATATTTTAGTCAAAGAGGAGTCAAAATTCTAGACTCTTCTTATGTGTGGCCATGCACTTCATTTTTAAGGCTTAAACCATCTTGTTTTAATTAAAAGAGAGGAGAAGAAAAGAGAAGAGACGAAGAACAGGAAGTTTTGGCCATCAGCAAAATTTACCCTTCTTTTTGATTTTTCAACTCAAACCAAGGTATTCTAAGCTAATTTGGGGTCAAGGATCTCAAATCTATGATTATATTTGAAAAATTCTCAAAGGATTTGAAGATATCCTCAAAGGAAAATTTAGGTAAATTTTGTCTCATCTCTCTCTACGTTAGGATTTTGAGTTTGGTGTTAAGTTATATTGTTCTCCATGTTTGAATATGCATGAAACATGGTTTAGAGGAATGAAATGTGTCATGGAGATGGCTCGTTAAACCAAAACAAAAATGCCCTCTCTTTGGTGAAAGTTTGTGAATTTTTAAATAATTTTTGGAAGTGATGATTTAAATGAATTCTATGGTGTTAATTATACATGTATAATGTGAATTGATAATGAAGACTGAAGAAAATGTATGTTGGATAAGGTTGGGTCGAAATGATGGAGAAGAAGTGGATTAATGTGATGAGTTGTGTAACTGATAAATGTAATTTAAATGAAGGGAATTGGTTTGAATGGAGTGGTGGAACATGTCATTGATTGGAAGTGTTAGTATATGAAATGATAGAAGCATCAATTATTATGATAAAGTCTTGAAAATGACTTAAAAGTCATGCACATTAGGTGTTTGATAAAATGCCTAAGTGAACTTGGTTAGGATTTAAGGCTTTGTAATGGTATGCATTAAAAAGACTTTCATGTTTACTTAGAGTGAATTTGAATTGTTTCTTAGATTGAAGAGTAATGGCCTAATGTGCTTGGATAAAGATGTGCTTAATTATGTTTTGAAATGAGTAAGTATTGTATTAAAGGCATTAAATGCCTTAGAAGATGCAAAAGAAAAGCTAACGTGAATAGTAAAGAAGTAACCATGTGAGAAGTTTAATGGTCGAATTCTATAACTTAAAGGGTGTGGTATTGTGTTTTATACACTTATGTGATGGTTTTATGTTTAAGTAGTACTTTCATCATTTGACTCTTTATGTATAAAGGCTTGGGAGCTGTGAATCAAGGAGCTCGTACCAAGGATTGTTAAAGTTAAGAGAGTGTATACTTTCTTTTGAGGTGAGTTGGGAAAACCATATTTCTCAAATAGGATTAGAACATCCTAAGATAAGCATGATGGCTTGTATGTGAATTTTGAACCTAGGCAACGTATGGTATAATTGAATTTCAAATGGATGTTAATATGCTTAGGTATTTAATAAATGACATTGTTGTGAATAACTCTTTGCACTTGAAGTGAAACTGATGTTTTTCATTACGTATTTTTAGAAATGACATTGCTTTTAACAAACCTGCAATTGAAATACAATGGACAACGTCTTATTTATCTGAAACTACATTTTTGAGCAACTTTGCACTTGTAGTGCAAAAGATGACTTTTATTTCATGAAATAATGTTTTGAAACTTTCATATGTATAACCGAGTTATATATGCTACGTGTATGCCTTCTCTTTTGGTTTAGAGCCATGGCAAGGTTTCATTTTATCGGTTGGATTGATAAATAAAGGCATAGTGCCTTACTTGATTTTTGTACTTAATTGTTGTATATGAATTTTTTTTGTGATTGCTGAGGAAACGATTGGCCAATCGTGTGCTAGACACAACTGATTTAGCAACCCCTGTACCCTTGACACTGGTACATAAAAATTGAGTCCCTGTATTGACATCTTTCTACGAGACTTGCGGGTGATTCCACACTTAAGATCTGGACACTGACGAGGTCATTACCTAGGGTTATGACACTCTTGTTGACTGTAGTCCGGACTCACCACGGATGAAAGTTGAGCCAACATTGAGAATTGGTGGGTGTGCACATTAGTTTGGCCGAGTAGTGATGACACATATGATTGTTTTGGCTTATCTTGATATTTGTTTTATGAAGAGAGTTGATTTATACATATGATGTTGTTATGCTTTTATGTACTGGAATTGGAACCTATGTTCACCGGATGAGTGAATTAATAAGCTAGGCCTATATGGTTCCTAACTAGCATAATTTGAGTTATAGGCTAGGCCTATGTGTTTCTATGTGTTGTATGTTCACTTTATAGGTTATCTATACCATCTTGGTGTGTATCGAGTTTTATTCGTGATATATGTTTTTCCTACTTACTGAGTACATAGTGTACTCACCCCCCTCTGCTTTCCAACCATGCAGGTTAATTTAGTGAGCTTGAAGCTCTGTGAGGATCGTGTTGTCTTTCGACATTTTCGAGACATTATTACACGTAGGTAGTCTTTATTTTGTACTTTTGTTGCATAGTGGCTCATGAAATGTTTTCTTTAGGTTGGTTATGTGAATATGTTTTATAATTTTATAAATTTGACTATTTTACCATTGTAAATGACCTTATGTATGAACTTTGATACTGTTTTTGAGGTTGCTTTGAGTGGACTTTAAAGTCTTGAAGTTGTGGTAAAACTTTTGGTGTGAATATATAAGTGTATTTAAAATTGTTTACAAGTTTTGGTATTTTTAAAATATAATCGTTGTGTTACCCAAATTTTTCAAAAAGTGAATATATAAGTGTATTTAAAATTGTTTACAAGTTTTGGTATTTTTAAAATATAGTCGTTGTGTTGCCCAAAGTTGTCAAAAAAAAAAGAAAAGAGAGATATTCAGTTAGCCTTGCATAGTCAGATTAGGGATACTGTGAGTGTCCTTAGCTCAGGTATACGGCGGTTGTCATAGGCCCGATGTTGTACCGGACTTGACATAAATAGTGTCCATTAAAAATTTTTCTTGGATATGATTGACTATACACTTATCTACTTAACTGCAATCCTCTTAGGTTATTTGAAGGGACATTATAGGACACAATTTAGTATAGCTCATTATATACTATTCCAAAACTTAATATATCCAACACCATAAGTATGTATAAAAAATACTATGACTCATTAAAAATAAGTAACACCTAAACTTAAATGGAAATACCAAAACTGAGTATAAAGAATAATATGAATCAACAAAAGCTATACAAGTGCTCATTGGATTCATAATGATGCATATTTATAAATAATTTCATAAAGTGCTCATTGGATTCATAATAATGCATATTTATAAATAATTTCATTACTCATTAAAAATAACACATAAACTTTAATTTGAAAATATAATGATTGAGTACAAAGATTACCATAGATCAATATAAAATAGATCATTCTTTAGTATATCTAGTACCATAAGTATGTACAAAAAATATCATCACTTATTACTTATAAAGTAAAACATTTACTTTAATATAAGAATACCATGACCAAGTACAAGGAATACCATGAATCAATACAAACTATATGACTCTATAAATTCATTAGCATGCTTAGTTACAAAAAACACAATAACTCATTAAAAAGCAAGTAACACCTAAACATTAATATAAGGACATTATAGTCGAGTATAAAGAATACCATCCCTAAATGCAAATTATACCAATAATCAGTACATCTTATATCATAAGTATGCAAAAAAATCACAACTTATAAAAAATAACACCTAAACTTTATTATAAAAAAACTATGACAAGGTATGAAGAATATTATACCTCAATATAAATTATACTAATACTCAATACATCTAATACTATAGTTATACAACATAGTTACCATCACTTATTAAAAATAAGTTACACATAAATTTTAATATGAAAATTCCATTAATAAATACATAAAATATCATACATTAACACAAAGTATAATAGTACTCATTGCATCCAATACTATAAACTTTAATATCAAAATACCATGATTGAGTATAAATAATACCATGGCTTAATATAAATTATACTAGTACTCGGTACATCAAATATATTAAGTATATAAAAAAAACCACCATTATTTTAAAATAAATAGTACCTAAACTTTACTTTGAAAATACTATGATTGAACACAAATAATGCCATGCCTTAACACAAATTATACTAGTACTTAATACATCTAATCGTCATTTATTTAAATGAAGTGATTAGTTGCCCATATGGTTGCATTTTATAACGTACTAGTTTGAATGACCATGTCTTGCCATAAATTTAAACCCTAACATTTAGCATTTAAGATTATGTTTCACCAAATTAGGGATTTTCATATTTGAGACGTATTAGCATCCATTCATTTAGATTATAGGTGTAAAATTTCTATTAATATAACTAAGAGACCATCCTCCAAAAAGAATTAAGGCATTGGGAATGAATGAAAAGGTTTAAATAGTGATGGTCGACTATTGAAGGAATCTAAACATCATATTCTATATTTTAAAAATAAAGATCTTTTGAAAAGGTATCAAATCCTTTAAAGTAGAGATCTTGAACCTAATAGACATTTCTGGTTGGATTCTCTCCTACAAATTGGTTTGGATTTGTTATTGGTTAAACTTTTCATGACCTCAACCCTGGACTATGACCGATGTTAATGGAACAGTAAACTCATGGTTTACTAGACCTTAGTAAGCCTAAAATATCGTCAAATCCCTATATCCATAATAAAGATGGGATTTTTAAATGATCAAACTCATACTTATAATAATCAAATAGTTTTAATAATATATAATACTCAATGTGCTATAATGTTAAGATAGTTAATATAAGGGAAATCTAATACATATACCAGGATACTATAGCTCTAGAGTCAAAGATCACTAACAAACATACTTCAAATCGTCGGAGAGGAAGAAGACCGATGAAGTACCCTACTAAAAGAGATTTAAAAAGAAGATCTCAAAAAATAGTTGAGGGGAGTCAGACCTCGCTGAGTGAATTAATATTATGGTTATGTTATGCAGTCTTAAGGATTTCAAATGATACATATATTTATGTATATATTTATAAAGTATTACATCCATAATGTAATTTCATAACTTAATGATTTTGTTCATAAACATGCATGCATTTCCCATATCAATATCGTGTCACATAATCATAATAATCACAAATCACAAAAAATAGTAGAGGACTGACAAATGACCCTATAACATTCCCCTTACCTATAGACTATAGCTATAGGGGCTCTCTTATTCCACATAGGTCACTTGGTCCAATGTAGTGGATTGTTGTCCAAGAGCCACACTTAACTCAACTACCATAACCTCACTATAACATGATTTTTGTCTAAGAGTAAGCTCAACCGAGCTGCCCCAACTGTGTCATATCTCAATCAATGAATCCAATACTAAACCCAAATCCATGCCCAAGTAATTGACTTACTGTGTGCACAGCCTAGTGAAACCCACGAAGTAACTTATACTACAACAATCCTCCATGTCATCACATATCAAGACAAGCACAACATTGCACAACAAAAGCATGTATATTTTTAGTGCCATTAGACATGATGGTGGTGTTAGTTTCACCAAAAAATGACTAAAAATAGGAGATCAGTAACTTACCTAAATGAACTGAAACTTCTAGTCATGATTCCTCCAAATTTGGGTTGGTTTTAAAGAAACAAGTTTAAGAGTTTTGTAAAACATCCTGAAAGCTTTCCGTAGGGCCCTAGTTTGCCAGAAATGGTTATCGGACGGTGAAGGTGTGAGTGTTGAAAGTTGAGAGTGAATAGTAACCTATAAGGAAAAGAGTTTAAGAGAAAAATGAACTTAAGCTTTCTGAAGCTCAACTTAATACCTTTATGGGCTTCTCTCTTTATTTTTTCATTATGAGTAATTTGGAAAAAAATTGGATCATTACACAACTAGTTGAGAATATAAGGTGGACCAAAATTTTTAAAATATATGAAGATGAATATACGAAAATAATCTTTAAAACTTTGTTAATATTCTAGTTAAACTCAGATGTTACCTAGGATGATCTTAATGGAACTAGGTTTGAAATGGGTTGTATAAAATTTTCAATTTCAATTTCACAATTTGGTATTAATTATAGGTTTTAATCTCTTAATTTTTTATAAACATTTGCGTACTAATTTTCTATAATAAACTTCCTTGAAGATATATGTGTGTGTGTGCGTGTGAAATTTTTACATAAAATATTGTGCATGAAAGTTGCGAATATAATCCCATAAGAAAAAAGAGTTTAGATATAAAATCTCTAGCTATGTATTCTTTTCATCACGTAATTGCCCACACCATTTTTTGGAGGAGGTGGACTATGAGGGTAGTCACTCAATGTAATTTATTCTACTTGTAATGCTTAGTTAAACATTGTCATTGAAACTTATGATTCTATTTTTCAAATTATTTAGATATAATGAGATTGAGAAAAATATGGAGGGTCGTACATCACGTACCTAGAAAGGAACCTATAATTACTTCATAAGCTTCCTCTAATAACTACTACAGGTACAATGCTTAACCTTAACATTGATGTTATATGACGTATAAGGTTAGTGAAGGTCATTAAGGTAGAATAAGTTTTCATTATTGTCGAAAACAATAAGTTTAGAAGTGATGAGGAAAGAATGGGAAAATAAGGTGGATTTGACTATTGACTAACCAATAATATCTACTTGGCTTTGTGTTGCAGATTGTTGTTTAGCTGGGTGGCCAAATTTTACACTCCTACCCCCCACAGATGAGACCTCATGGATGGACACATATTCAAGGCACAATAGGCTTTCCAAATGCAATTCAGGTAACTTGGAGCTTTGAGAGGCAATGGTTTCTGCACAGGAAATCATTGCTTATGGAAGCTTCTGCTAGAATAAATGAGATTATGAAGACAGATGAGCAAGTTTTGACGATGTCTTGATCTTTTACATGATTGTATTGTGGTTTAGCTTGTGTATATCTGGGTATGTGTTGACATGTTGCGATATTGTTGATGTATTGTTGCTCAGTGTATAATTAGGCATATACAGTCTTTGGTTTAGCTTGGTATTGTTGTTTTTCTAATTTTGCTTACAATGGAAAGATACTGGTTACCACTGGCATGTAGGACTTACAAGAGGAGATTGATGGTAGGGTAGATAGTTGTTCGTCATTATGTATTTTGCGTGTTAAGAGATTACCTATGGTATCTCTTGTATGTACATAACTCTTTATTCTTTATAAAGTTACTGATTTACCCAAAAAAAAAACCGGCTTAGAATCTAAAGGAAAATGCATTAACCAACAAGAATGATGGTGTACCACCTCTAAGGTAAATTTTAGAAGGAATATAAGGGATCAAAGGAGGATTCCCAATAGTTAGAAATGCATAGGAAAACATTAAAGGAGATTTAAAACTCCAAGAGGATCAAGATGACCAGTTAGATTAGATGAAAGAGGTTACAAGTGGTTATTTTGCCCATGTAGGATTTCAGTTGGTGCCATAACTTTTTAGCTCTCCATAGTTAAAGGAGTAACAACAATAGAGTGATCCTAAACATTCCACAATGGTCATAGAGAAGTTTATTTTATACTTTATTATAGTTTCTTTTATTTTTATAATTGCATATGGGAAGATCATTTAGTTAAATAAGTTCTCTTGATGTTGGGTTTCTTATTATTTGCATTATGGATTAAAATTAAAATATAATATTTGGAATTGTATATATACTTAAATTTAAAGATTATACGAGATAGATTCCTTTTAAGATGATTGGGTGAGAATAATTGATAGAAGGTAAATAAATTACCCTTTAAAGGAGATTGTGAAACTTACTTTAGAAAAAGTTAAATGACATGAAAACACTTGTACATATGGCAAAACATACGATTGTTAGATAATTCATAAAGTTGCATATGGAAAACATTAGTAGAGCCTATGATTTTAGTCCTTAACTTATAAGAATGAGGACATCTTTTGAGTGGCTGCATCAATCACTTATAATCTTCCAATAAAAATAAAAAATGGTTCGTTTTTATAATGTTTGGTTGATCATGAGGATTCTGAGCAATATAATTAAGTAGACTAGATGCCTTAACTTTTTCTTATTCGAGATATTATATGAATCTAATCACTATACATTCAAAGATTGCTAGTCAATCATGTTTAAAACCATAAGTAAAAGAACAGAGAAACAAGATAAAGGTAAAAGCATTAATAATTAATTAAACAATACCAAATTAAGAAAAAATCAATAACCATAATAAAAAATATCTCATCTAAAGTAAAATTGCTAAATTATGAGGAAATTACTTCATTATATGTCTAAAAAGAGATGTTGAGACATAGATATATGATGGTATCATATGGTTGGAATAAAGAGAGGTTAAATGTGTAAGTGTAGTCTTTTAAGCTATCTACTCCACCTTTGAATACAAAAGTAAACGCCCCCGTATTAGATGCATATTACATTTTCTTAGTTGGATAATTATTAATAAATTAATTAAACATAGTCATAAATTAACCTAAATTGGACAAAATGCACTAGCATAATAATTTCATACTCATGAAACTATTATACTAAAATGAGGAACTTCAAAGTTAACAACACAAAAGATACCCTACCTATCATAATTTTATAGTATCAATGTTATGCTTATATATACAAAT
The DNA here is from genome assembly GCA_025531925.1 of Erythroxylum plowmanianum. NCBI lineage: Eukaryota > Viridiplantae > Streptophyta > Magnoliopsida > Malpighiales > Erythroxylaceae > Erythroxylum > Erythroxylum plowmanianum. Next base: position 9,451,176 of record JANVCQ010000004.1, read on the forward strand.
ACTATCACTCATAATAGATATGTAACACTTTCACTTTAATATAAGAATATTATGATTAAGTATAAAAAGCAAAATGTATCATACATATAATACCATAACTCTATAGATTCAATACCATTATTATGCATAAAAAATATCATCATTCATAATAGATAAGTAACATAGTCACTTTAATAAGAAAACACTATGATTGAGTATAAAAAGAACGATGACTCATTACATACAATATCATAGTTTCGTACATTCAATACCACTTCCATGTATAAAAATATCACTGCCATAACAAATTACTATCACCTTTAATTCAATAAGAGAATATTATGATTGACTACAAAAAAAAACATGTCTTAAGATATATGATAATAAAACTCCAAAAATTCAATACTCCTCTTATGTAAATTTTTTTTATCACTTGAAACAAATAAGTAATACCTTAACTTTAATATGAGAATACCATGATTGAGTACAAAAAATAATATGCCTCAATATATACAATATCACAAATCCATACATTCAGTAACATGCTTCTATAAATTTTGCATTAGGTGTGAATATCCTACATCATACATTTATAGAGATTAAATTTTATCTATCCATTTTCCATAAAAATATAACATATGAATTTATAGCCAAAGATTCTTAATATGTTGTGAATTATAATATTTTAAAAAATTTAAAAAGTTGTGACCAATATTTTAATAATGCAAATGATAACTAAGATATAATTGACAATCAAATGTTCGACTACTATTTAAGTATGGGACATTTGATTGTCGTAAACAAGGAAGTGAGATTCAAAAAGTAATTATAGAAAAATGTCTTCATTCCTATATACTTGTATAACCTTAAATGGTTGACCACTAAACTCTTAAATCTACAACTTCCTTCTTTATAGGCCTTTATCATCTTTATCTAGTGATGCACTTTCCTTGTCGTTATAGATGACAATAACTTTAGCCTTTTGTTTCTTTATAGACACACTATCCTCATTCAAGACATATCTTTTATTATATATAGATGACCTTGTGATAGATATACTATTCATTCTAAGGTTAACACTAACAAACTGAAATTATATAATGATGTCAAAACATTTCAAAGCAAAAAGAAAATGGCAATTCAAAATAACAAATTGTGTTACTAATTAGGTCAACATAATTTTAAATGCGACTTCATTAGATTGTGTTTCTTACGAAATCTCTTATTAATATTGTTGGGCATTGTTTCCGGAACCCAACCTCGGATCATTTACGTAAACTTAAACCTATGGAAATTCCTTAAACATCACTGATTCATCTTCTTGCTCTGATACCAACCATGTTGGATCCCGCTTGAGTCCAGAATCTAACGCTTGTGAAATCATGAAACGTGATTTTCTTCATTTTTCCTTAGAAATTTTTTTTCCACACTCTTCGAAAACATGAAACATGTACGTCTTACCCCGTAGGGTTAATTTGTTTAACCCCTATAAAGCATGAGCGGATTTCCTTATAGATTTTCTTCAAATTACTTTCATTAGCTATCATCGGTTCCTCATCATTCTCATAACATCACAAGCCCAAAAGGGCGAACTCACACTGCGAAATCACAAGAATCACTATTACCTTCTTCAACATGATATGCGCCCACACCAAGCTAAACGTCAACAAAAGTATTCATCTCACTTACTTCCGAACAGATTTTGGAACATCTCAAAAAAGAATTTCAAAAGTACTTCTTCCAAATATTTGTTCCTCTTTTCATTAAGCTTCTAATGACACCAAAAACATTCGATTTGGTTCAGAACTCTAAAAGTTATGGCCTAAACACTTTCGGACTATTACTAAACTGAGACTATGCACTATACCCAACTTCACTCCAGAAACTGAAAGTCTCAATACCGAATTGAAATTCAATTCCTTCAGATGAATTGTAGCTTCATGTATCTAGTTTATTTAGAAACAAGAACCACCTCATTCGGAGCTCTTTAGCTCAAGATATCGCCAAAATACTGAAGCATATTCAGAAACATATCCAATTCATACTCTTTAGACCGATCCTCTCACTTTGATTCAGTCAATCTTTTTCAAAATAACATCAAAGCCTACAAATTTTTATGGAGAGGTAAAGGAATGTCTTAGAAATCCAACGCTTCAAAAATCGGGTCAATCGAAGGTCAGACAGAAAAGTTACAACCAAAAGAATGGGAAAAGGGGCGGGTCACGATCGCGACCAGGTCGCGACGGTGACGCGAGGCGACCGTGTCCCGAGGCAACCATGTCGCACTCGCGACGCTGTGACTTTTCCCTTTTTTTTTCATCTACCTAATTTCCAAAATTCATATCTTTTGACCCAAAACTCCAAAATTTGTAAATTTGGTATCCATGGAAAGTTAAAAGGAAGCTCTACAACTTCCATGAAAGACTTAAAACGCAAATTGGCCTCTAAGGGAGTCAAAATCCACTTCAAATTGGCTGCCAAAAAACAATTATCCTAAACAGTGACAGAACTTCTAAACATCATAACTTTCTACTCCATTGTCCAAAAGGGTCATACTTTATATCAATGAAAAGATAAAAAGATAAACTTCCACCTTCATGA
>JANVCQ010000004.1:9467702-9478120 GCA_025531925.1 Erythroxylum plowmanianum
TAACTTCTGATTTTATTGTAGAATTTTACAAAGAATTTTAAAGATCTATTCAACCCCCCCTTCTAGATCGCTTACATCCCTTTGGACCACTAGAGCATTGAGGCATTGGGAAACATAGCAAGTGCAGTAGTTAAACCCTTATTTATAGATTCAATTTTAGTAAAAATGCAAAGGATAACTTATCAAAGAAATTGTGTATAACTGAACCCAGATAAACATTTTTTGAACCATTGCATGCTAGCCACTTATGATGAGGAGAATAAGAAATTTTTGGTTTAAATACCCATTCCATATATGTGAAAGTTCAAGGAAATTAAAAAAGAAACTAATGCTTTTTAGATCCTAATGATAGATATTTAGAATAAGCTATTATAGGGTGTTTATTATAAATGTGTAAGAAAGCACTCTAATAATTAGCTCAAGGAAGTACACCAATAAATCCACCATCCTATCTCAAAAGTTCAACTACTTTAGCCCCTTTAGGAATAGTACAGTAATAAATCCTAAGGCTAACAAAAATCCCCCATTTTTTGGATCAACTAAGTAAGCTAAAAGATAAAGGTAACCTCGCTTTAAACTCCTATAAGATCAATTTCTTAATTATTTTTCTAACTAAAATTATGTTTAAACACCTAAAAAACTAGAGGATTCTTTTAAATTCTGCTAGAAAGTATAAACTTTTTCTTTTATAGTTTGTTTTATGTTTTGTGTAAGGAAAAGGAATTTAAAGGATCTACATGCTCATATTAAAGTCCCTCCTAGTTTCCCTCCTCACTCCCCAGCGAGAGGCTATCCTTAAGGTGAAAAAGAAGTCTCTAAGCCTCTTGGCTCCTTACAAGCTGATGTTATCCACATCTCCACTAACCATGAAAATAAGAAATCAAATGTTGTTTAAGATGAAGTAAAAAATGGAGATGATGGAGAAGAAAAATTAAATACTAATGATGAAGATCAATCATCTGAGGAAGATGAATATTGGGAAATAAGCTATAACATAGAACTATACAAGAGTCATATGTTTAGGGTTCCTTCACTAAAAGCCTAAACCAATGACTAGAAAGAAGAATGGATGAGTTGAGGATCCCCTCTAAATCACTGACTACAATTGAAGGCCCTACAAAACACATGATAAGAAAAACCCAAGCTCAAATCAATGAATGACAAAAGGAGAAGATACTATTAAACTAGCCCTTAGACTCTTGATATCCTTATGTAAACAATTAAACCATTATGGATTAAAAATTATGTTTAAAAGTTCATAATTACTCTTTAATTTGCAATCTTGTTAGTTAATCAAATTTTTATCTTTTGTTTAAGCTCCTAATTAGGACTATGTTGGTTTATGTAGCTTTTATTTCAGCTTGCATATAAGTGCCTTTTTCTTATATGCCAATGCCATAGATTTAACTTCATTATTAACCACATTCTTAAATTAATTAAAAATGTTTCCTCTCTAAGGTGGAAATAAATGGTAATAAGAATGAATCAGAAATTTATTTATCTATAAGTAATATAATAGCATTTGACTTAACTATATATAAAACAAAAAATACAAATGTAAACTATAGTTATAAAAATAGTAAAATGTAACTAAATATCAATTGTAGCTGAGTTTTCATTTTTTTATGACCATATTATAAACAAAGTTTATGTACTTAAGTAAAATCCAATATTCCAAAATGAGCAAAATAATTATCCATTCAATTTATTTAAGTGTCCAACTGCATAGTTTTATTTCTAAAGGCTAGTACAAATCATGTAAAGAGTTAAATTACTAGGCATCACCAGCTTATATAGGACGTTATAAATCTATATCAACTCCTTCCACTGTAACTCATATGTCAAATACATCACCAATAATATATTGCAAGTTATAGAGTGCATATAACATATAAACCTAAGCCTATTATAATTGAAAATCCCCAATGCAAGTCACCGTACATAAATTCCAAGGAACAAGATATATAAATCCCATAGTTGTGTTAAATGTCATAAACACACAAACACACTCAAATTTTTAGTCAATCTGTATAATTCCACTTTATACTAATTTACATAGTAGGCAAAATCAATACCAAATCCATATTAATATAAACAACATGCTAATCTTACTTATAAAATTGGCTTGAGAATTTTGTTACGTACGAGATAGGAAATTTAGACTATCAAACTATATCATCATATTGCTCACTAAAATACACTAATATTACCACAAGACGTATGCCTACACCCTGAGAAAAATATTTTGTGATATTATATATAATGCAAAAAAGCTTCATATTGTTACATATAATGTATATAATATGTTGCGACATTCTAGTACTCTACATAAGTTCTTCTTAGCACCATCCTCCCATAATATAGTCAAATATTGTAATGTCCTTTCACTTTATAGAGATGTAGCAACACCATATTATGAAGTATAAAAATGAAAATTGCCAGCATAACTTCATTAAATGATGTTCCATTTTTGATAAACCATTTTTTCATGCAAAAATGCCAACACAAATAGACATAATACACTTATAGAGCTAGTCGGGTGTGCATCAATGCCAATACTCAATTCCCTCCTAATATTTCTTCCATACTTCACAATAATGTGCGAGAAATGGATAGAAAGCATGAATTTTTTGATATGTTGACCCAAATTTGGATTATGCCCACCTAGATATAGTTCAACATGACATTACGGTTCTTCTATAACATTTTTAATTAATGACTTCAAAACTAAGCATGCCAACTTTACTCACTGAAAATGTGGAGTCTATTATGTGCCTACGTAGAGGAAGCCTAATAACTACACTCTTCAATAACAAAATTGATGAAAAACTACCACATATTTATAATATAAGATATACATAAAACTTCGTTGGATCGAAAACAAAAGCATACTACATTTGGCAAAATGGTAGATTTCAAAAACTTTTTCTTAAATCAAAATGCAGTGAAAGCATAATAACCAAATCAACATGTGTAATCCAACTATGATTTGGTATTAGAAAAATAAATAACATAAGAACAAGATCGAAATATTACCAACTCCTTTGCTACAGCTTTAACTCCTCGCTGTGCTATCCTTTATTATATCCTCAATCCGATCTACCACTTATTCTCGGAAATCTTTGTTGGACCAAAAATTGTATTTATTTATTTATTTTAGAATTTATTCATTAATTTAGCAAGCAAGCATAGAAATTAGAATTTTCTGAATAGAAATATTAGAATTAAGTTAGAGATAATATGGTATTTAAGAGAATAAAGGAACTAGTAGATAAAACAAAACAAGGAAGGGTAAACTTGGAAGGACAAAACAAATGAAGGGTAAAATAGGAAAGACAAGACAAAAGTAGTCTTGAAAATAAGAAAGAGAGGGAAGAAATTGTGAGAAGAAGAAGAAAAGAAGAGAAAATGTGGAGAAGCTAGGAAAAGAAGAAGAAAATCATAGAGAAGGAGAAAGAAGAAGAAGGAAGAAGAGTCAACTGGAAAGTTTTATCTTTTCTTCTTGTTTGGGTAGAAAAAGAAGTAGAGAAATGGGTTTATGTTGGGAATAAAGGGAGGAAGAAGAGAATCCAAGGAACCTATTTTGATTTTTGTGGGTTTTTTAACTAGGTTTTAGTTTTGCTAATCTAGATAAATTATGGGTAGATTGAGTTTAAGCTCAATTTCTATTTATTCTTGATTGTTGAAGCTTTATGGATTTTCCATTGGAATATGGGTTTGAATGGAAATTTGGTTTGTTTCAGGAAACCAAGACAATTCTATACAAGAGCAAGAGGAAAGGCAAACTTGAGTTTGGATTTCCAAGCAATTTAGGTGAGTAATATCTTTATAGTTATTTTAGAGATGGCCAAAATTTCTTTGATTTTGAATTGTGTGTTTGTTGGAAAAATGCATTATGATTGATTATCATTTTATTCTTTGAAAGATGTTATGACATTTAGTATGATCAAAAAAAGAAATAACATAAGAAGCATGAAAATATGAATATGAGATGGAATGAATTGAGCATTAAAAAATTTGCTTTGGTTTGGGCAAGAGAGATAACATTTTGTTCATCATATGCATGTTGACTTAAAGCCTTCTCCCAACTGCCTGCTTATGGCATATGAGCTCCTAAAAAATGGACTCATTTAGTTCATGGTATAAACTTCGGTTTCTCCATTTCGATCCATAGGACTCGCAAGCCATTATGTTTGTGCATTTCATCTTTGATTTGTCAAGTATGATACAAAATTGAGTGTTATGCTTTGATGGTCAAATATACATGATATGTTCTATGTGATGACATTTTAACTTTGAATCTGTGGGCTAGAATAGTTAATGATTGAATTGCTAGGTAAAGATGAGATATAGATGTACAGATATATAAAAGATGTTGGGCCCAGGTCTCATTACTTATTACAATTGTAAGGAGAATTTCAACGTAAGCGCTTTGTTGTGGCAAAAATAAGGAATACGTGAAGTAAATCACTTGTTAATATAGAATTCACGTACAGTATATGAAATACACAAGAAGGGGGGTTAAATTGTGTAATCTTTTCGAGAATACAAAAACTTTGGATATTTCTTGAAAAGAACTTTTTCAACTATCAAATGAATACCAAAAATGTTATACTAAAGTAGCTACGTATATAAATTGCAAATAACTTCTATATACTTGTCTAACAACAAGAAAAATTAAAGTGTAAGGTTAGAAGATAGACGCTGTTATTTTATACTGGTTCACCCCAAACCTTGGACTACGTCCAGTCCTCAGAGTTCGTTCTAAGATTTCACTATACTTCTTCAATTTTACAAGTATTCTTTTCTTCCCTTCCAGAGCCTCTTTAGGTCTCTTACACAAAGTATTCTTTCTACTATCTTAGCCTCTCCAGGTTCTTAGCCTTTTCTTTCTCTCACTAAAAAGATATTGTGAGCTTTTTGTTACAGTGGAGTTTGCTCTCCTGTATCGCGCTTTGAATACAGAATTTTTCTTTGTAAGTAAAAACTTGAAAGCTAAAAGTTATTCAGTCTTTGACTATGACTAGTATTTATAGCCTAAGTCTCCAACTGTTTTTTGATAACTACATCTTGTTTCTTGTAGAAACCGTTATTCAGTTGAGTTCTGTAACTAACTCCAACTAACTAACTGCCCGACGTACTTAGAGTATCTTCATCTCTGTATCGTCTGTGTTTTTCTGCTTCTTCTGTGTTTTGCTTCTTTTGTGTTTTGCTTCTTCTGTGTTTTTCTGCTTCTGTGTTTTGCTTCTTTTATGTTTTGCTTCTTCTATGTTTTGCTTCTTCTATGTTTTTCTGCACGCTTAACACACTTATCAAAATAGTTCATTTATTTCTAATATTATTATTATTTGATTGTCACCAAAATTAATAGATGTGAAGTCTTCTTGACTTAACAATACGAATAATGACTTTTTGGGAAAATTTCACTGCGGCCAACATCTGGCTTTTCCACAGCGAAGTTCCAAGGTTGACCAAACGCACCTTTCGAGAAAAATGCACTGCGGAGAAAATTATGCTAATAATTATGCAATATTATATGAAAGTATGTCATTTAGAATAATTGCCAACCCTAGGCTTTGCCATGCATTCATTATGTATGAGATATATAATGAAACAATATAGGATGATTAATAAATTGCATCTAGACAAGATGGTATTTATTAAAACTTAAAGACCAAAATGATTGAGTGGGAGAGGATGCTCATGTGAGAGTCCACGATCTCCATATGATGACCTGTTTACGTGTGGTGAAGTGTTACTCCCCATCGGAGAACATGAATCCTAGATCTTACATGATTTACGTCTCTTAAAGGATAAGTCAACTCATTGGTAGCAAATGTGACCTCCCATCGAGGCATGGTTTGCAAGTACCTTTAGTGAATGAATCAAATGGTTACACACTCAACATATTTTATCAATAACCTGCCCACCGTAGCTCTGTTGATAACTGTATGGACCAAATTATGGTGCTTCTTTAAAAGTTAGGCATGAAGATGCTTGGTAGCTTTTTCAGTGGGAGGGTCCTAGTTTTTCTTTTAATGGATAAGATTTTTTTTTAAGTTTTCTTAAATCTATCATCATGCACACATGCATCATAATTTTATACAAAGTTCCAATATTGTTAATTAGTATGCTCATTTTTTAATAATTTATTTTTTTAGACATAATTACCATAATATGAATCAACTCACTTTGCTCTTGACTAATAACAAATTGGAAAATAGAGAGAATTTTAATGAATGGAGACGTAACCTTGACGATGTTCTTCAATATGAATGAATTTCATAGGTATTAATAGAAAATGAGCCTGCACCTTCGGGTGGAATTTAATTTCTGATCAAGTCCAACAATATAAACAATGGCAGAATGCTGATAAGACTACTAAGTGCTATATTCTAGCTTCTATCAACAAAATGTTGCAAAAGCAAATTGCATGCATAAAAACTACCGGTGCAATGGTCCATCACCTACATGAGATGTTTGGTGTGAGGACCAAGTCTACAAGAGTGGAAACTATCCAAACCTTTCACAATCTCAGACAAAAGCCTGGTGAACCAGTATGAGATTACATGCTTAAGGTAATCTCTGTGGTTACTGAGGCTGAGATGCTTGGGGCAGATATGGATGCAGAAACGCAGATGATTATGATTATTAATAGCTTAAACTCTTCTTTTCAACAGTTTAAGTTGGACTATAAGCTCAACACCAAGGGTTACACCATGAGTGAGTTGATGAATACCCTTCAGAGCATGGAGGAGATATTATTATCAAGGCTAATGAGCCAGAGGTTAATGTAGCATCTTCTTCTAATCCCAAGGGTAAGGGCAAGCAAAAGAAGAAGAGTCCAATGAAAAAGAGGGCCCAAATAGGGGTCAAGGTCCAATCTATAAAAAAGAAGGCCAAAGAGGACATCAAGGGAAAGTGTTTCCACTGTGGTGAGAAAGGCTACTGGAAAAGAAACTGTGCAGTCCACCTTGAGTCCTTCAAAAGAAAACAAGGTATGGGTTTCCTAAGTTTGTTAGGAACTAGAAATGTGGCCGATTCATCTAATTCTTGGATATTAGATTCGGGAGCCATTGACCATGTTTACAATACTTTGCAAGGGTTCCAGCAAAGGAAAAGACTACCTAAAGGCCAATTTCAAGTCAAGATAGTGGATCCTACTTTTTGGTAGATTCAGTGCGAGTAGTTATTTTAGACTTTCCTAGTGGTCATAGGTTGTATTTGGAGGATGTATATTACATCCCAATGATTGTAAGGAACATGATTTCTATTTTTTGTTTAATAAAATCTGGTTATTCCTTATATTTTCAAAATGTTGTTTCAATATATGAGAATGAGGATTTTATTTGTAATGTGATAATTAAACAAGGATTGTTCTTTATAGAACCTATGATTGGCTTACTAAACACCACAATATTAATAAAACCAAGACAATCTAGTGACTCTAACATTAATTCAAAATATCTATGGCACTTAAGAATAGGTTATATCAATCAGAACAAACTTGATAGGTTAGCAAAAGATGGGATCCTTATGGGCTTAGATAATGATCCATTACCCACCTGTCAATCTTGTATTGAAGTAAAAATGACCAAGTTCACATTTCCTTCTAAAGGAAATAGATCTGAATCCACATTGGACCTAGTACACACTAATGTGTGTGGGCCTATGAACATACAAGCTAGAGGACGTTATGAATACTTTATAACCTTTATAGATGATTACTCTAGACATGGTTATTTGTATTTGATGCATAAAAAGAGTGAGTCCTTTGAAAAGTTCAAAGAATTCAAAGTTGAAGCTGAAAAGTAGCTAGGTAAGCCATTAAAACAACTTCGATCGAATTGAGGTGGTAAGTACTTGCCTGGAGAGTTCCAACAACTTCTAATTGACATTGGAATTGTTTCTAACTTGCCAGCTCCTTGAACACCTCAACATAATGGTGTAGCAAAGAGGAGGAATAGGAATCTATTGGAAATGGTAAGATCAATAATGCCCTACGCTATCCTTCTAGAATTGTATATGCCATACAAATGGCAACTTATCTTTTTAACTTTGCTCCTTCCAAATAGGTGCCTAAAACACCGAAGTAGTTATAGACTAGACAAGTGCCTTCTTTATGGAACTTAAGGATTTAGGGCTGCCCAGCCCATGTTCTAAGGCTTGAATCCATAAAGATGGAACTAAGGTCAGAAGTATGTTTGTTTGCAGGATATCCTATGGGTACACAAGGGTACTATTTTTACAATCCTCAATACAGGAAGGTATTTGTGTCAATAAATGTGACCTTATTAGAGGAAGAATTTGTAAGAAATCACAAAGGAAGAAGTGAAGTAGTACTAATGGAGTTAGCTATTTCCTCTAAACCAAGAATTGATTTGGATATAGTAGAACAAGATGTCGAAATGGATTCAAGAGTTGAATCAAAAGAGCAACCTGAACATCAAGTAGTGGCTAGACGTAGTGGGAGGGTTGTGAGACAACTAGACAGGTATCTAGGTCTAGGAGAAGGTATAATTACCATCTCAGACTAAGAAGAAACGAATCCCATTACTTAAACATAGGCTATTAATGATGTTGATGTAGAAAAATGGCTTAAGGCAATGGAATTGGAAATAGATTCCATGTACACCAATAAAGTCTAGATCCTTATAGATCTACCACCATATGTAAAATCCAAAGGGTGTAAATGGATCTACAAAAGGAAAAAAGGATTAGATGGAAAGGTGGAGACGTTTAAAGCTAGATTGGTAGCTAAAGGACATACTCAAAAAGAAGGTATAGACTATAAGGAGACTTTTTCTCCGGTTGTCATGCTTAAGTCCATCAAAATTCTTTTGGTCTTTGTAGCCTATTTTGATTATGAAATATGGAAAATGGACATCAAGACCTCATTTCTTAATGGGGATCTTGAGGAGACCTTTTATATGACCCAACTAGAAAGACTCGCTGACCCAAGTAATGAGCATAAGGCATGCAAATTGCAAAGGTCCATTTATGGACGTAAGCAAGCATCTAGGTCTTGGAACGTTAGGTTTGATAAATCTATCAAAACCTATAGGTTGATACAAAACATAAATAAACCTTGTGTCTATAAAAGGATACAAGAAGGTGAGGTTATTTTCCTAATTCTGTATGTCGATGACATTCTACTCGTTGGGAATGATGTAAAAATGTTATCTACAGTCAAAGGATGGCTAAACGAATAGTTCTCAAAGAAGGATTTAGGAGAGGCTAACTATGTTTTAAGGATCAAACTTATAAGGGATCGTAAAAACAAACAGATAGCCTTGTCTCAATTAACCTACATTGAGAACATGCTCGATAAGTTTGCCATGTAAGATTCCAATAGGGGTTTCACACCTACTAGACATGGAATCAGACTTTTAAAGGACCCAAGAGGAGGTCGAATGCATGCATAACATTCCATATGCTCCAGCAGTTGGAAGTTTAATGTATTCTATGCTTTGCACTAGACCAGATATCTATTACACAGTGGGACTGGTAAGTAGATTCCAATCCAATCCAGGAATGGAGCATTGAACTGCAGTGAAGTGCATACCAAAATATCTTCATAAGACAAAGAATTTAATGCTTGTTCACTCTAAAAGTAACCTTATTTCGACAGGGTATATAGATTCTGATTTTCAATCAGATGTTAATTCAAGAAAATCAACTTCTGGTTCTATATTTGTTATAAGAGGTGGAGCCATAGTCTGGAGGAGTGTCAAGCAATGTTGTGTTGCTGATTCACCTATGGAGGCTGAGTATGTTGCTGTTTGTGAAACAGTAAAAGAAGCAATCAAGCTCCGCAAATTCCTAAATGATTTGGAGGTAGTTCTTGAGGTAGAAAAGGCCATTATACTTTATTGTGATAATAGTAGGGTAGTGGCTAATTCTAAAGAACCTCAGAACCATAAAGCTTCCAAACACATTGAGAGAAAGTATCATCTCATAAAGGAGATAATACAACATGGTGAGGTGATTGTGATAAAGATTCCCACAGAGAAAAACCTTACTAATCCATTTATAAAGACGCTATCTCAAAAGAGTTTTGAGGGTCACCTAGAAGGGATGGGAATGAGGGATATGTCAAACTTGCTTTAGGGCAAGTGGGAGATTGTTAGAGTTAAGTAAATATAGTGCCCTAGAAAGTAAGCGTATTTACTTATAAATTAATCTTCTTCCGGTTACTTTTTGTAATTAAAATATTTATTATTAATAAAACAAAAGAGTTTGGTTTTATTTGTATCAGCATAATATAACTAGTCATAAGGTACCAAGATTCTTTTACAAGTAATATACATATACATGGAGATGTATAAGAAACATGTATACTATTAGAATCTAAATTAATTGATTCACAGTTGAATAATCAAGTTGGTCGCTTGATTATGGTTTAGACTGTAGTGTTG
>JANVCQ010000004.1:9484747-9524577 GCA_025531925.1 Erythroxylum plowmanianum
AGTTTACTTTAAGGAAATGATGAGTTTCATATCATGATAGTAGTTGACTATCGATAATGGCACTATTAAATGAATCTAGAATCACGCATGTTTTTAAAGAATAAAGTAGGTCATTACTTTAATCTTAAAGCATATAACTTAGCATTCTTTTATTACGAATCATAATCTTGATCAGTGGTGAACTCATATGTGTTTCATTATAATTCTTGATATGATCAGAATGGATTTTTACAGAGTATCAATCTAGTATCTGCATGTTGGAATTATTAATTGAAACATATATTAGGGAACATTCACTCAAATAAAGAGTTTATAGTGATATCATCACTTATAGATGTTTTATGGAGATTGATGAGTAAACTGGCGCTAGTAGTTTGATAGACTAGCTACCCATCAAGTCTTAACATCAAGATGAGACCTTGTGTGTTAATTACCATATAGAGTAAAGCAGGAGATCTAGAAGGAAAAGCCAATTGAGGGCAAAATGGTAATTTTGCCCTTTATTGTGCGGATGGCTATAGTATGGTTCATAATAGAGTTTGCAATTTTGAAACATATGTTCTCATAATATTTAGTAGTTCAAGAGTTCAGCTGATTGTATTTAGTGGAATGACATTTGGTTAATGTGCTGAAATTAATTATAATGAGAATAAATTAATTCCAGGCTTATTGGAGCTTGAATTATATAAGTCCAATTAGATTCCCTACTTAGTTTCTAGGAAAGGTTATCAAGTAAAGTAAGAAATATAAATAGAGATTACTGGAAAGAAAATAAAAAGGAAAGGATCGAATTAGATTAGGAATAGTAATACCGGAACAATTTAATTAAGAGTTAATTAAATTGGGTTTTAAGCCTATAATTAAAAGTTTGGGCTTATTATAATTAAGTGTTAATTAGAAACCCAAAGTTAACATTTAACATTGGGCTAGATTTTGGTTTGATTTAATTAATTAGATTAATTAAATTAAAACAAGATTTGTAAAGACAAAAAGGAGGGCAAAAACTGAAACTACAATTATGTAGTTCTCGATTTTATAGCTAAATGGACAACTGCGCATTTAGCATTGAATTGCTAAATATAAGATGAGTTTTTATCGTGCTTCATCATCATTAAATGGTTTAATGATGTGTGCTTTGATGGTCTTATCATTAAATAGTTTAATGGTTGTCATTTAATGTTGGCATGTAGAAAAACATATCAACCTTTTAGCATTCTTTTGATTAAAGGAGTAAGTGCATTTGTTGCTCTCTCTCTCTTTTTTCATCTTGCAACCAAAAATGAGAGTATCATTTTGATCTTTTGCTTTTCCTATAGACATTTTTAAAAAATGTGAATGTCTCATTTATGGCTCTCTCTTTCATTTTGATTAAGAGAATGAAGTGGTGCCAAAGTGGCCTCTCCTTCTTCCTTTGCCAAAATTGATAATGATAAGAGTCTCATTTTAGTTATTTAAACAACAAAGAAAAACCTCTTTAATATTTCTTCTCCTTTCCCACTAAAGGATCTTGTTAACCAAGTTATCCAAAGAGAACAAGTGGTAGATCGGATTGGTTGAAGATATAACAAAGAGGAGAGGATACAATAGCGTGGAGAGGATACAACAATGAGGAGTCAAAGTAGTAGCAAAGGAGTCGGTAATATTTCGATCTTATTCTTATGCTATTTATTTTTCTAATACCGTATCATGTATGGATTAAACATGTTGATTTGGTTATTATGCTTCCTCTGCGTTTTGATTTCAGAAATTTTTTTGAAATCTACCATTTTGCCAAATCTAGTATACTTTTGTTTTTAATCTAATAATAATAACCCCACATTTTACACTTTTCAAAAACTAAATTTGCAATAGTCATAATCATACATGATAGTTTTATTGCATAAGCATACCATACTATACTTACTTGTCCCTATGGAATGAACTTCATCCCAGACCTAAATTTTCGTGTTTTATATCAAATTAAGTTTCACTTTTAGATTAAATTGATACCTAATTACCTTCTTTTTTGCAGTTTTAACCTTCTTCCCTTTCTATGGATGAGAGGGTACTTAAATAACAACTTTATCCTTCTTTTGTGGACTTTGACAATCAAAATATTAATATCAACCAAAGTTGAATATAAATTATCACTCAACATATCCATTATAATAGTATGATATCTCTTAATAAAACATCACAAGAATAGACTACATGTCATAAATACGAACCCTATACTATGGAAGCTAAATACCATCGAAACCTAAATTTGAGAAGACCATATTATGACCATCTCCAAACATATCATATGTATTGTAAAAACAACGTATACACATAAAAACAGTGGCTAACATTATCAGCCAGATAGGAACAACACTGAATTCTTACCATATTCTACTTTGGTTTTTTTCAAATCAGAGTATAATGACACTCTATAAGCTTGTTATTTATTGGCTAATAGGCAATATATAAGAATGATTATGAGAGAATTAAGGTTGCTTAATTTTAGATTATATGATGTGCACCAAATGAAATCACTAGATGTTTATAGCTATTCACACAACATCTAAAGGAATCTTTACATAAATTAAAGTACATACTTACACTTATAGAATGGAAATTTTATAATCTAGACATAATACTAGGTGAGAATACTTATCTCCAAAGCCTTTTAAGGAAGATTTGTTCATAAGGAACTTCTTTTTTTACCTTTATAATTTGTGAATACAATAATGAACACAATCTTCTAAATGGATGTGTAACAATCATTGCCATTTGAAATAATGGCTTCAACTTCTATACACATCAATATAATTGCACACATAACTATAGTAAATAATGTCAACCCAAACATTAATTATACATGTTTTAGTGCACAATTTTTAACAATATATGTCCTTAATAATAAAAGGTTAATAAAAAACATATTTGACCACACAAGTGTGTAAATAACTATATGCAATTTAACTATAAAATAACATTATTTTCTACAATGGTGAGTGTCAATCTATGAACTTAATATTTATTACTTCAATTTTCATATCAAGAACATGATTTAGTACACAATAGTGTAATTAACTATGTTAATCAAATCCTTTAATGGACATAGATTGATATTTGAACATATGTCAATCCGTGTACTTAATAACATAGTTGACTATATTTTTATATAGTTAATTATTTTAAACATAACCTTTAATGCATATTGTGGTGCACAAGCATGTACTAATTTGTATCCTTCATATTTACTCATTACATTATTTTAAATTGGTAATGGACCACATTTTACACTTGTTACTTAGTCATAAGGTAGTTGAAAATTTTTTACAAAAATTATCATATGAAATGTAATCACATATGTTATAGTTTGTATTAAAGCATATTATCTTAATGTTAAAGTGATGATATTATCATTTTAAGTTAAACATGTAGCTTATATATTATAGGTGGTGATATTGTTTAAACACAAGTGTGGTATTGGATGTATAAATGTTTGGTATAGTTTTAACTAAGGCATAGTATTCTTCATATTGAGTAATGAGATTCCTATTTAAAGGTGAACATGTAACTTATTTGTTATGTGTGGGTATTGGTATTTTTTATACATAAGCATGGAGTTAAATGTATAAAGGTCTAATATAATTTTAATTGAGGTATAGTATTCCTTGTATTGAGTGACGGTATTTTTATTTTAAGGTGAACATATGACTTATCTATTATATATTGGTGATGGCTTCTTTTATATACAAACATGGTATTTAATATAGGAAGGTCTATTATAGTTTTAATCGATGCATGATATTCTTTACTTTGAGTAATGGTATTCCTATTTTAAAGTGAAAAAGATACTTATTTGTTATAATTGGTGGTATTTTGCAAACATAAGCATGGTCACGGATGTATAAAGGTCTGGTCTAGTTTTAATTGATCTATGGTATTCCTTTTGTATCAAATGATGGGATTTTAAGGTAAACTCATGACTTATTTGTATTGGATAGTGGTATTTTTTGAACATAGTAATGGTATTAAATATATGAAGGTCTAATATAGTTTTGACTAAGACATGGTATTTTTTATACTAAATGGTGATATTCTCATTTTAAGGTGAATGCGGGACTTATCTATTATGGGTAGTGGTATTTTTTACATAACCATGATATTGGGTGTATAAAGTTTTAGCATAATTTTAACCGAGGCATGGTATTTTTTGTACAGAGTGATGGTATTCCCATTTAAATGTGAACATGTGGCTTATATGTTATACATGGGTTATAGAATTTTTTTTTACATAAGCATGTTATAAGTATAAAGGTTGGGTATAGTTTTAATTGAGGCATGGTTTTTTTTATACTAAGTGATGGTATTCCCATTACAAGGTGAATGTGTGATTTATTTACAATGATTAATGGAACTTTTTTAAAAGAAATGTGGTATTGGATGTATAAAAAGCTAGTATAGTTCTGGCTGAGCCATAATATTCTTTATGAGTGATGGTATTGCCTTTTAAACTTGAACGTGTGATTTATCTATTATTGGTGGTGGTTTTTATTTTTGCATAAGTGTAATATTAGATGTACAAAGTTTTGGTATACTTTTAACTAAACCATGGTATTCTTTGTACCAAGTGATGGTATTCCCATTTCAAGGTAAACGTATGAATTATATACTATGTATACGTTGTGGTATTGTTTGGATATAAGCATGGTCATATAAAGCCCTAGTATAGTTCTAACTTATTTATGGTATTCTAATTTAAGGTTGAACATGTGATTTATCTGTTATGTATAGGTGGCAGTTTTTTTTTTTTGCATAAGGTATTAGATGTATAAAGGTCTAGTATAGTTCTAATTAAGGTATAGTATTCTTCATATTGAGTGATAATTTTAAGGTGAGCGAGTGACTTATTTATAGTAGGTAGTAGTATTTTTTTGAACATGAGCATGGTTTTTTAGGTACAAAGGTCTAGGATAATTAAGACACAATATTTTTCATACTAATTGATGGTATTTCCATTTAAAGATGAATGTGTGACTTATCTATTATTGGTAGTGGTTCTATATAAGCATGATATTAGATGTGTGAAGTTATAGTATATTGTTAACTAAACTATGGGATTCTTTGTACTAAATGTCAGTATTTCCATTTCTAGGTGAATGTATGACACATTTATTATGCATGTGGTGTGGTTTTTTTTAATATAAGCATAGTTTTGGATATATGAACGCCTAGCATAATTTTAACCAAGTCATGTTATTCTTCATACTAAGTGATGGTATTCTCATTTTAAGGTAAACGTGTGACTTATTTGTAATGGTTGGTGATATTTTTTTGAACATAAGTATAGTATTAGATGAAGGCCTATTACAATTTTAACTAAGACACGGTATTCTTTGTACTACATAATAGCATTCTCATTTCAAGATGAACGTGTTCCTTATCTATTATGTATAAGTGGTGACATTTTTTAAACATCAGGGTAGTATTAGATGTATGAAGGCTTGGTATAATTTTAACTGAGATCTAATATTCTTTATAATAAGTAATAATATTTCCATTTTAAAGTGAACATTTGATTTATCTATTATATAGATGGTGCTATTTGTTGTATATAAACATGGTACTAGAAATATGAAAGGTGTGGTATAGTTTTGACTGAGACATGATATTCTTCATAATGAGTGATGGTTTTCTCATTTTTAAGGTGAACATATGACTTATCTATGATGGATAGTGGTAATTTTTTTAATATAAGCATGATGTTGGATGTATGAAGACCTGGTATAGTTTTAATTAAGATATGGTATTCTTTGTACTTAATGATGATATTCTCATCTTAAGGTAAACAATATTACTTATTTGTTATATATAAGTAGTGGTATTTGTTGGTATGTAAGCATGGTATTGAATATATGAAGGTTTGGTATAGTTTTAACTGAAGCATGGTATTCTTCATACTGAGTATTGTTATTCCTATTTTAAGGTGAAGCTGTGACTTATCTGTTATGTATTTATAGTGATATTTTTCAAACATAGGCGTAGTATTGGATATATAAAGCTTGGCATAGTTTTAAATGAGATATGATATTCTTTGTACAGAGTGATGGTATTCCCATTTTAAGATAAACATATGACTTATCTATTATAAATGGTAGTTATCTCTATATAATCATGATATTAAATGTATGAATGTCTGTTATAGTTTTTATTGAGCCAAAGTTTTTTCTATTGGGTAATGGTATTCTAATAACCTTTACAAGTTGTGAATAAAGGTTTTAAGGTTCATATAAACTCATTCATTATAAACTAAGTACATAAAACCAATCTTGAAGTTGAAGGTAGTACAAGTCAGTACTTCATCTTTATTTTCCATCATTATCATCTAAAGCATTTGTCATCCTATAAAAACAATAATGCCTCTATTTAAGACCAACATAAATGAAACTGAAACATATTAGATCTTTTTTTTAAGAAAATGAAAGAATGTTTATTAACAATAGGGAAAGCTGTAAACATTACAATGTTTTTCTAGTTATAAGCATCCTAGGTTTTTACAAAATAAAAAAAAACTTCGTTACATAATAAATTGATGAGATAAACAAAGCAGATATATTGAAAGGGATGTGTGGCATGTTGATCATAAGTTTCATTTACTCTTCATTATGGTGGAGAGAACTTGATCAAATTTTTTAGCACCTCAAGTAGGCCTAATCCAGTTCAATATTTTGTCAGCTAGCAGGTGGTTATTTTAATTGGATTGTTTGTTAAGTCTATAGATTCGTTTTTTCCAAATTACGTACATGGTAGGGGAGAAAGCAACTTTGTTTAGAATTTCATTCTCTTACCCCTGGACTGGAGAGATTAATAAGCATGTTCAATGTTGTCTCCCATTCATATGTATATATTGCAACATCCAATATAACTTGAATTATTCTCTAAATGGATTTGGAGTAACTACAAGAGAAGAATAAATGTTCCCGATTTCCTTCAGCTGTCTTGCATAGATCACAAGTTGACTCGCTATGTGCAAAACATGTAGATTTGGTTCTAAGTTTTTTTTAATCACAATCTAAATGATTATTGAGACTTTTGGATTAAGAGGGTTCTTCCAAAGGAGATTATACCACAATACTACTACTTTTTTACTATTAAATAGTCTGGGATAGGTTTCATAAGAGAAAAATCCTTACAGGTTCGAAGTCCAGTAGATAGCATCCTCAATAATTCTAGCATTCTAATGGGGTAAAAATTTAGTCAAAGTCCAAAAAGCCCTAAAGTTTCCATGTCGGTTTCTTCCTTAGATTAAAGAGGATATTTTATTTTAAGGGATAGTCTATTTCTCTGCTGAGAAATTTCTTACCTGTGAATTAGAGGACTTACTTCCATCCAATTTTCAAACCAAACCCAAGTGTTTTGTCCATTTCCTACCTTATGTTTAATTTATGGATAAAGCAGGCTTCTCAAACATAGCAACTGATTAAAGATCCATGAATGTTGACTAGATGTTATCATTTGCCAAAAGTTCTCATTTTCAAGGTGATAATTATGGACCCATTTAGTTTAGAGAGCTTCTTTGTCCATAAGTAGCTTCCAAACTCTCTTACTTAACATCACCTTTTATATAGTAGAAATAGAAATTATTCCCAACCCGCCTTGCTTTTTAGAAATTTTTATCTCACTTCATTTGACCTTTGCTTTTTTGGAATTTTCAATTTTCGCACTCTATAGAAAAGCTTTCATAATTCTATCAATCTTTTTGGTGACCTTCTTTGGAAGTACAATGTGATTTGTCCAATGTATGTGTAAATTGCTAAATATTGAAACTATAAGGGTAAGTCAAGCTGCTTAATACATAAATCTATTTGTCCATGTGTTCATTATGGATTTTATCGTTTCCAGAAGAGGGAGACAATCTGCATATTTAGGTTCTGAGGTGGTGATAGGTACTCTGAGGTATTTAAATGATGGAGGTTGAATATGCATACTAGTGATTCTGCTAAGCTTTTCCTTATTCCTCACAACTGAAGACAAATATAAGTTTCTTTTATCTAAGTTGATTTTTAAGCCAGACCAATTTGAGAAAATATTTAAAGATTGATGCATGATGTTTATCAAGTAATTGTCTCTGCCAAAGAGAAGCATAAAGTCATCTACAAAAATCAAGAGAGTTAGCTTCTTTTGTAAGCATTTAAAATGGAATTTGAAATTTCCATTGGGGGAAGTGAACTTGTTTAGTATTCTTGAAAGTCCCTCCATTACTATAGAAAAAAGATAATGGGATAGGGGATCCCCTTGTTTTATGCCCCTTGCATTTTTGATAGGTTTTGATATAATACCATTTACAAGCACACTAAGAGAAATTGATTTGATGTAGGTATGATCCACTTTATAAACTGACCAAGAATATCCAGTATTTTTAAGCAGAGTTTTATAAAATTCCAATTGACTATATCGAAGGATTTATAAAAGTCAATTTTTAGCAAACAACTATTTATTCTCCTCCCTGATGAATATTCTTTCGATATCTCTTGAAGAAGCAAAATGTTGTCACCTATATTCTTGTCCAAAATTAAGGCTCCTTGAGAGGCATCGATAAGTTCCTTAAGCACATTCTTTAGTCTTCCAGCTAGGAGCTTGGTTATGTCTTTATAAATTATGTTACAACACGAAATTGGTATGAAGTCCTCCATGTTCAAAAGATGAAGTTTCTTTGGCACTAAACTGATATATATGTGGTTAATTTCTTGGAGCATCTCTGAAGAAGAGAAGAACTCCAATACACTTTCTATAAAGAACTCACCAGTAATATATGAAGTGTGTTGAAAGAACCACGATGAAAATCCATGAGGTCCTGTCACTTTGGAGGGGTGTAAACTAAATACAATTCTCTTGACTTCCTTTTCTAGAAAAGGTAAGGCTAGTGACTCCTTTAACTCTTGTTTAATTGAACCTATCATAAATCTTTTCATGTTGTAGATGGGTTGATCATTATTCTTTAATCCCATTAGCTACACACACAAAAAAAGCTCTTTGTTAGCTCAAGAAGGTTTTCCTTATTCAGTTGTCATATAATTTAACTATTCTATTCATGTTACTTTTGAAAGTTAGTATAGAGTGGAAGAATTTTGTATTCAAGTCCCCATCCCTCAACCAATTTAGTCTTGCTTTTTGTTTGAGAATAGTATTGTGGAGGTTTAAAACCTGTTGATATTTGGATAGCAATTCAACTCAATGCACCAAAAATCTAGGTTATGAGGTGAGTTGTAATAATTTTCTTAGGCTAGTTTCAACTTTTCTCCAAACATAGTGATGTCATGAGAGTTATTATATGTGTATCCTTTGAGAGCAACTGTTACAATTTTTAGTTTTTACATAAGTTGATAAGCTTTTCACCTTTTTCACTTCTTGTCTCCAGCATCTACCAATTAATTCCAATAATCCCTCCATTTGTGTAACTCCATTGAAGAATATAAATGGTTCTCCAAATTTCCTAGTTATGAATCAGAAAGTCAGAATGGTCAGAGAACCAATTTTCTCCAAAATGTACAAAGGAATGTGGAAACTGATGTATCCAAAATGTGTTCGCTAGAGTCCTATCTAGTTTTTCCATATAAACATGCTACCTTATTGCTTATTTAACCAAGTGTAGAGCCAACCTATTAAGCTAAGATCCATCAAATCCATATAACTTAGAAGGTTTAAGAGGCCTTTAGTATCGCCTAGCATGAAAATTTTTCCCCTTCCACCTCTTTAGAGCTGAAAGTATAGTTGAAATCCCCATCTATAAGCCAGGGGATCAAAATTTTTGTTTAAAGTTTGGTCAACCCATAACTTACTTCTTTGAAAACTAAATTAGCTAGATAAATGAAAGTAATATCAAATTTAGTGGACTAACCTCCCAAGCACCAACTAAAATGGATACGTTGGTCACTTTCCTCAATTTTTAAGCTTCTATCAAATCAAAATTGTAAGAGCGAACGATTATCCCATTATAATGGGATTAATGATTTGAGAATGACTTCCATTATGCACCCAAAAAATTCAAACAATTATGTAAATGAGGTTCTTTAATTTTGGTTTCTAGCAATCCTACAAAATATGCTTGCTTTTCTTTGGCTACCTCCTTTACCATAGCCCTTTTGAGACGGTCATTAAGCCCTCTAGTGTTCCAAATTAGGACTTTCATATTAGGGAATTTCCCCTTTGTTTATGTTCTTGCCCTTCTTTTCCTAATAGACCTTCATCTATAGTTAACTTATTCCCCCTGATAAATAGCTTGCAATGTAGCCTTCTCCTTGTTCAAATAGCCAGAGATTTTAGTATTAGGCTCACCTGTTACATCCTCAATGAACTTAGAACTTTTGGAAGTAGCCTCATAGATTCCCTAGTCTTCATTCTCCCCATAGACTTGTAATTAGATTTCTAATTATTTATTGTCTTTTTCGTCTAGTTGGTTTTCTTCGAATTAATGTCTTATAATTTCCTCTTAACTATCTATTTTGAAAACTCTTCCAATTGGCACCCATTTTTTTGAAGCTACTAGGCTTCCAAGGATAAGAAAGGGTGATCTCCCTTTTAATCAACTCGTCATTTTCTCCAAGGTGCATGACTAACAAGCAATCTGGTAACTTTGACTTTTTATAAATTTCAATACAAATTTTTGAATAGCCTATCATTTCCATACTTGAGGTTTGAGAATCCATACAAAGTGGTTTACCTAGAGAGATAGCAAGGAAGCTAAGCCCTTTCATAATCCAGAATTCTAGTGGAAGGCTATGAAAGCACACCCATAAGGGAATTGAATCAAATTTTCTTCTTTTCATCTCCATAGCTGGCCTCCATATTTGAATGAATAAGGGCTAATCACCTACGTGTCATAACCCTTTTTCAATAATATCATTCAATCCACTGATATCTACAAACTTGAATAAAAATGTTCCATCCTCTCTTAACATAATCTGTTATAATCTTTTAGATCCCCATTTACTTTTTTCCTATGCATTGACCACTTGGAATGTTGGCCTTCTGTTCCAATAGAACCTGATTAAAGTTGAGGACCACACTTTAGCACCTACGTTAAGGAGTTCAATCCATGGAGTGATAGTACTTTCAATTACTACATTTGAAAGTGCTTGAGGGAAACTTTTTTATCCTGAGTAAATAGCTTCTTCTTCTAAGCCCCAAAAGTTGAGAAGCTTCAATTCCTTCCTTATCTCTTATAACTTCTTTTAGGCTATTCAGATTATTAAGAACTTAGGGCTTACTGAGGAGAGTATTTCTTGAGAGCACAAGGAATTCTTCCATAACACCAAAAGCATAACACCCCTACTACAATAACGTACGAACTGGAACACCCTGAGGACATTCCAGTATATAACCTATGATAATGGTGTGCTATGTTCAATCACAACATTCACTTAACATAGAATCATATTTCTTTATTTTCTTATAAGACATCATAATGAAAAATATCATAATTTAAAACCCAAAATTTTCCTTTCATTTCATAAAACCAAATATTTACATTGACAGTTTTCAATATCGTCCAAATATAAACATCATCATATCCTAATACAAATTATACTACATGAAAAAGGAAATACAAAAAAAGATCTATCTAATCTTCCAATCTCAGCTGACCAACCTTTGAGCCATTTCTTCTTTTTCTCCAAAAGTACAAGACTATACTTCTTGTAGCGTCTCTTAGTAGTTAAATTCGTCTCTCGGTCCTCAAAAATCAACGTTGAAATTTTAGTAAGTTTTGCGAACTCAATGAGATAACCATCATTGATGGTTCACTCAATTCATGCAACACATCACACATATAACATATAATTCACATCTTTGCATTTTGCATAAATTATCACATATCACATTCTCACTTAAGGGTAAGACAATTTTGCATTTCAAACAATCAATCATACTTACTAAAATGAATATGAAATACTTATATGACTCTTTTCTAATTATTATGTTATTGTAACCGAGGGCCTAAACTATCCTATATCCATTATAGATACCAGACTCATTCATAATGTCCCTTATCCGTTGGGGATATAGGGCTCATTTTACATAGTGAGCCTTTGGCTCTTAATCACATTTGGAGCTTTAAGCTCATTTTTGGTGACTACTCAACCCACAACTCTCATTATCTAATCATGCATTCATGTATAGAATGCATCTCTCTTAATCAATCAATCATGTTAAGAAGAATTTAGTTCATCACATTCACATATAAGTAGCACTTCAATATTACATTCATGCATCAAGTCTCGGACCTTCATTGTCCGGCATCAACATAATCCAATCACATTCATATCATTATTCAAAACATATTCTAAATCAACAGTTAATTACATGAAATCGTCTAGGTTACTCACAGATTGCTCCCAAAGTTATTGCCTTGAAGTTCCGATAATGTCTGGATGTTGACGTTCTAATTGCTCCTCTATTTCAAGCAATATACACATATCACACTTTTGCACAATTATGCACATGCATGTATATGAAATACGCTCAATGCATGTTCATGACAATTTCGAGTATCACTCTATTATTCTCGTCATGTAAACATTGATATTTCCAAACTCACATAAGTATCATGTATATTTATGGTTTATACCTCAACAAAACCATTAAAATCAAAATTCATAACTTATTTCGTCAATTCACATTTTTCCTAGAACATATCTTTAAGTCTACTGTACATGATCAATATGAAATTGAAAATGAAGTAATTTGGTAACACTTTCTTCTAGAAAAATGTTTGTCTTAAGTTTCTAATGACACTAAGATCATTCAATTTGGTTCATTACTCCAAAAGTTGTACTCAAAATAATTAAAACTGTTCTTAAACTGAAATAGTATTCTATGCTCATCCTCAAGTCATATTCTAGAATTCTAGAGACAGAATTAAAATTTTTCTTCCAAAAGCTTATAGTCTTATGTCTCTAGTTTAATCTAAATTAAGAATCATTCAATTTGGATAACTACAAATCAATATATGGCCAAAATACCTAAGTATGTTTAATGAAAATACTCCATTCATCAAATTTCCAAAATTGTTCATCATTTTCGTCCCAAATTTATCACTCAATCTCTCCCAAATGATTTCAAAAGATCATATTTTTTTTTACATTCCCCATTTTCATTTCACCATTTCAACTCCCATTCAACTCAACACATTCTTAAACAAATTAAAAACTATAATTAACACCAATTATCAAAAACTAGAAAATTCTCCATGCATGTTCTTCATTTCCTACACTTTCCTTCATTTTTCTGCTTTTTGTTCATCTTCTTCTTTTTTTTATCAATCTAACATTTCTAATTTATATCTACCCCATTTTGTACTTCCATTTAACTCAAATCATCCACAAACAAAGCCAAAATCCTAGATTAGAACTCAGACATTAAAACAGAAGAAAAAAATTTCAAAAGTGAACAAAATTAACTTGCAAGCTCACAAAGTCAACTAAAAAGATGAGTAGTGATGGATGCAACTGTGTCAGTATGTGAAAGTATGTATGCACAGGTAAAGAAATTTTCAAAGCTGTGCAGGAAAGTTGGTCATGACGAAGTCAGGAATTGGCCGCGGCAAAAGTGTCCCGAGAGGAATCCTAGTAAAATCCTACAAGTTAGCCACGACGAAAGAAGGAGTTGGCCACGATGAACTTTCACATAAGCATAATTAGTGAACATGTTTCTGCTACATTTTCCAGCACTCATCTTCCAATTTTTCAGATTTTATACCTGACACAACTTGTAAAAATATCACTTTTTCTACTTCATTAACTCTTTATTCTTAAATCCATTTCAACTCAATATCATTCACAAATAAATCATGATCTATATTTGATCATTGACTCAAAAACAGAACATATGCATATACCATTCATCAACAATTTTCTGCACTCATCCTAACACCATTATGATGATCATTCTACCTCAAAAACATATCTATAACAATATACGAATTATTAATCATCATACATATCCAAAAATAAGAATTTTACTTAAACTTTTCATCACTCATGTTCACCATACACAAAACACCATTTTATGTCATTTAACATCTAACTATCTTCAATAAATGCTCCATTTAACATTATTCATGAAGATTAAGAAGCTACTTACTTGATTTAGCTCCAAATCTTCAAAAATAACACTTAGCCCTAGCTCCCAAGCATCACACGATCTTCATCTTCTAGAAGTGGTAGAGATGGGTTTTTTGTGACAAATGGAAGAGACAATAAGATAAAATTAGAAATTGATAGATGAGAGGTTCAATGTTGGTGGAGGTTTGATGAATTAAAATCAAGAAGAAGAAGAGAAGCCACGAAGGAGAAGAAGAAAACAAGAACAAAACACCTAAGTTCAACGTTGGTGGAGGTTTGATGAATTAAAATCAAAAAGAAGAAGAGAAGCCACGAAGGAGAAGAAGAAAAAAAGAACAAAACACCTAATGGTCTGTTAAATTATAAGCATCGTGAGAGACAAAACAAGGAGGGTCTTTAAAATTAAAAGAATAGTGACATGCCCAATTCTTATAACTTTAAATTAGGTTCTTTCATTTAACTAGTCCAATCAAATCCAATTTCTACTCCAATTGCCTCTCAATTTTAATTGACACTTGTCAATAAATCCCAAAGTCATTTATCAAAATTTCTATTTCCATTTGACAGTTAATTCTACTGGCATTTATCATTTGTCTTGCCACTTGACATTTTTCCTAGTTCAAAAATTACCCAAATTTTCATAAATTTTCCTAAAATTTACCAAAAATTCTAAATCACTAAATACACGCTCCAAATCAGTTTTCAATATATAAAAACCACAACTGTCGATATAATCACGTTTATAAACAATTATGCTTGGAATATGTCAATGAATGCATGTATAATTATTTTAATGTGCATAAGTTCAATATTCACGTGTATGTGCATATCATATAATGCATGAGTATGAAATGCATTTTCTAATCTCTCATATTTATACTATTCTAATCTCTCATATTTATACTATTCTACCCTCAACGTGAGTAATGGGATGTTATAATTCTCCCCTCCTTAAAAGAAATTTCATCCTCAAAATTCTTACCTGAATGTTTGAACAGGTGGGGATATTGTCTCCTCATATTCTCCTCCATTTCCCAAGTTACTTCCTTAGTTGAGTGATTCCTCTACATGACTTTCACTAATGGAATGACTCAGTTCCTCAATTGCTTGATATGAGATCCCACTATCTTGATTAGCTCCTCAATATAGCTTTAGTTACTAGCAACCTCAATCTTTTGAGCCGATATCACATGTGTCAGATTCGATCAATATCTTCAAAGCATACTCACATGAAACATGTTATATAATTGAGACATTTCACTCAATAAAGCGAATCTTAATACTCCTCTCCAAGGTGACATTATGAGAAACACTATGTCTCTTACACTATACTCTATATCTTGTCGATGTTGATCCATATAACTCTTCTGTCTATCTTAAGCCACTTTAATTCATCTTCGGATCAATTTCATCTTATCCACCATGTCTTGTATCAATTCCGAGTCTTCAACCATTCTGAAGCCCTCTTCATCCCAATATAGTGGCGATCGACATTTTCTATCATACAGTGCCTCATATGGTGCCACTCTAATACTACAGTGATAGTGGTTATTGTAAGCAAATTCTATCAGTGCTATATCTTTATCCCAAGCTCCTTGAAACTCAAATAAACAAGCTCTGAGCATATCAATAGTCTTTATTATCCTGTCACTTTGTCCATCTATTTGAGGGTGAAATGCAATATTGAAGTTCAACTTAGTACCTATAGTAGATTGCAAACTCTTCCAGAATCTCAAAGTAAATCTATGATCCCTGTCCGATACATTGGACACTGGAACCCCATGCAGTCTAACCACTTCATTCACATATCTCCAAGCTAATTGATCTAGTGAGTTATTCTCTCTCACTAGTAAAAAATGAGCCGACTTAGCCAATCGGTCCACTACAACCCATATGGCATCATTCTACCTCGGAGTCTTAAGCAATCCCATAATGAAGTCCATGTTAATTTGTTCCCATTTCCACTCCAAAATAGGCAATGAATGTAGCTTCCCTACTGGAGACTGATGCTCAACCTTAACCTTCTGGCATGTCATACACTTAGAAACATACTCTGCCACTTGCTTCTTCATTCCGGGCCATCAGAAATGCTGCGTCAGTGTGTTATACATCTTGGTAGTACTAAGATGCATAGCATAGGTGGCCATATGAGCTTCTTCTAGAATTCCTTTTCTCAGATCATCCACATTAGGCACACACAAACTATGTTTCAACTACAATGTCTTATCCCTAAACTCAAACTCAAAATCTGGACTTATCTTCACTTTCTCTATAAACTTCACCATATTAGGATCTTTTCTCTAGACTTTTCTAATTCTATCTTGTAACATCCGTCTTAACTTTAGTGTAGCTATAAATGCCTCATCTTACTCTATATTCAATTCCACATTCAAATCTCTCAAATGAATCAAGTTTGGTAATCTCGATAACTGAATATGAGCTACACTACTATTAGACATTCTGCTCAAAGCTTCAGCCACCACATTAGCTTTCCCAGGGTGGTAATCAATTGTGCAGTCATAATCCTTCAATAACTCAATCCATCTTCTTTGTCTCATGTTCAATTCCTTCTAACTCAACAGATACTTCAAACTTTTATGATCTATATAAATCTGGAATGTCTCTCTATATAGATAGTGTCTTCATATCTTTAGAGCAAAGACAACTACATTAAGCTCTAAATTATATACTGGATAGTTAATCTCGTGAGACTTTAATTGTCTCAATGCATGGTGAACACCTTGCCATACTGCATCGATACACATCCAAATGCTTGATGCGAAGCATCACTATATACCACGTATCCTCCGGTCCCTAATGGAATAGTCAACACTAGTGCCATAGTCAACCAATGCTTTAGCTCCTCAAAGCTCTTCTAACATTCCTCATTCCATCTAAATACTACATTCTTCCTCAGAAGTTTTGTCAGAGGGGTTGAGATCAAAAAAAGCCCCTCGATAAACCTCTGGTAATATCCGACCAATCTTATGAAGCTTTGGATTTTAGACACATTCCTCAAAGCTTCCCAAATCATCACTACCTCTATCTTCCTTGGATTCACTCGTATGCCTTCTCCAGTCACTATATGTCCCAAAAACATCACTTAATCTAGTCAAAATTTACACTTATTGAATTTGGCATACAGTTATTTCTCCCTCGTAATCTGTAGCACGACCCTCAAATGTCTAGCATGGTCTTCCCTATTCTTTGAATACACCAAAATATCATCAATAAATATTATCACAAAGTAGTCCTAGTAAGGCTAAAATACCTTATTCATCAAGGCCATAAATGATATCGGGGCATTAGTTAACCTAAACGGCATTATTAAAAACTTGAACTGCACATACCTGCTCTTGAATGCACTTTTAGGTACATCAGCCTTTGTTATCTTCAAATGATAGTACCCTGATCTCAAATCTAGCTTAGTGAATACCTGAGCTCCCTATAACTAATCAACCAAATCATCAAATTCTAGGCAATGGGTACTTGTTCTTCACTGTCACTCGATTCAATTGCCTATAATCGATGCATAACCTCAAAGTCCCATCTTTCATCTTTACAAACAAAACTGGAGCTCCACAAGACTTAACATTGGGTTAATAAAACCCTTTTCCAGCAACTCCTATAACTGAGCCTTTAACTCCTTTAATTCCTTAGGTTCCATCCTATATGGAGGAATGGATATAGGAGCTGCACCTGGAACTAAATCAATTGTAAACTCCGTCTTCAGATTTGGAGGTAAACTAGATAGCTTGGTGGGAAACACATCTAGGAATTCCCTACCTATGGGAATGTCCTGCACATTCTGCTTAGCTAGCGTATCGATGATGTGGGACAAATAGGCCTCACATCCACCTTGCATCATCCTCAATGCACTCATAAATGATATCAACCTGGTTGGCACTACTTGAGTAATTCCTCTAAAAACTACTCTCAATTGAATAACAGATTCTAATACTACCTCCTTAGTATAGCAGTTCATGATAGCCCTATGAGCAGTGAGCCAATCCATGCCTAGGATAGTATCTATCTCTCTCAGTTGTAGTATAATCAAGTGCTTGATCAATCTGAATCAAGCATCTCTTGTAGACCTCTCCTATAACTGTAGTACTACCTATTGGTGTAGTCACCTCTAATCTATATTGTAATAACTCTCTATAACAATGTAGCCTAGATGCTAGATACAGTGCGATAAAGGAATGTATAGATCCTGGATCTAGCAATGTAGATGCTTTATGATCATAAATAAGTAGTGCACCTACAACAACATCCGAAGAGTCCTGAGCCTCCTGCCTAGTCTTGGCATACACTCAGGCCTGAGGCAGCAGTTGGCTACTTTGCACTTCAGTCCTGATAGAAGGACTCCTAGAGTTCACTCTGCCTCTCCCACGGCCTCTCTATCCAGTCCAACTACTTTGACTCTATTGGATTGTAGCTTTACTCCCAGATCTCCCACTCATACCAGACTAAATTCCCATAGCAGTAGGACAATCCCTAATTTGGTGGTCAAAGGAGTCACATCTAAGGCAAGCTCCATAAAATCTCTAGCACTCACCACATGCCTCTTCCCACAGTGCTCACAAGGGGGTAACTGACTCTGGGTTGTACCTCTTCCACTGCTAGACTGTACAAAACTGCCCCTTTGTTTGAATCCCGACTGTCTTGATCTAGTCAGTGGTCTAAGAGCTCAATTCTGGCGCTTATTGAATCTTCTGCCAGAACCACTCTGAATCTCAATGGACCTCTTCAGTCTGGATCCTTTCCTGGACTCTACTTGTCTCTCTCTCAATAGTTGGTCAATTATGATCAAAGCAGCTCTCAACTTAGTGAAACTACTCAGGTTAGAGATCGCTAGTCTTCTCCTGATCTCCATGTTTAACCCATCTTCAAATCTCCTACACTTATCTTTTTTGGAAGGAATCAAGGTAGTAGGATATCCCATCAACTCTTTGAACCTGATCTCATACTCTGCCACTGACATCCTACCCTACTTCAGATCCAGGAACTCTTTCATCTTCCTATCTAAATAGATATTGAGCATGTAATGCTTCTTGAAGACCCTCAGGTAGTCTTCCCACTTCAGGTTGCAAGGCTTGGTGGTACTGCCTGGGACAATCTTCCACCATTAGTAAGCTAGGCCTTGCAGTAAGGACACTACATAGTCAAACTTCTCGTTTGGCTTGTAGTCTATCTGATCGAAAACTCTCTCCGTCCTTTCTAGCCATCCCTCGGCCTCTGCTGGGTCTGTATTTTCATAGAAGTCCATAACCCCTTGCTTCCACAGCCTATCATACCTCCTCTTCCTTCTCTCGAGAACTCTAGGAGGCATCTCCTCTGGTTGAGGTACTGTAGACTCTCTACTGGCTTCTATAGATCTTAGCTCAACTAACTGTCCCACTTGATCACCTATGGAGGATGACCTATAATAAGCAATAACCTCAATCATCACCTGCATTTCTCACGATATTTCATGTTTAAAATTCCTATATGTCTTTGTAAATGCTAAACCATGCTCTGATACCAAAATATAACACCCCCACTACCATAAACTACAAACCGGAACACCCTGAGGACATTCCAACACACAACCTATGATAATAGTGTGCTACGTTCAATCACAACATTCACTTAACATGGCATCATCATTCTTTATTTTCTTATAAGACATCATCATATCCTAATAAAAATTACACTTCATGAAAGAGGAAATACACAAAAAGATCTATCTAATCTTCCAATCTCAGCTAACCGAACTTTGAGCCATTTCTTCTTTTTCCCAAAAATACAAGACTATACTTCTTGTCGCACCTTTTAGTAACTAAAGTCGTCTCTCGGTCCTAAAAAATCAACGTTGCAATTTTGGTGAGTTTTGTGAACTCAATAAGGTAACCATCATCGATGGTTCACTCAATTCATGCAACACATCACACATATAACATATAATTCACATCTTTGTATTTTGCATAAATTATCACATATCACATTCTCACTTAAGGGTAAGACAATTTTGCAATTCAAACAATCAAACATGCTTATTAAAATGTATATGAAATGCTCATGTGATTCTTTTCTAATTATTACATTGTTGTGACCGAGTGTCTAAACTGTCCCGTATCCATTTTGGATACTGGGCTCATTTATACTATCCCTTATCCGTTGGGGATATAGGGCTCATTTTACATTGTGAGCCTTTTGGTCTTAATCACATTTGGAGCTTTAAGCTTATTTTCAGTGACTACTCAGGTCACAACTGTCATTATATGATCATGCATTCATGTATAGAATGCATCTCTCTTAATCAATCAATCATTGTAAAGTCGAACTCTTTGAGCCCTTTTGTATTGGTCTGTGCTTGGAGATGCTACTGTATATTGATATATACATGGTTGTATATGAGTTCAAACATGTATTTAAGTCCTTTGGATATATATGTAATGATTTATGATGTTATATGCCCTTACATAAAGTTAGAGTTCTTCAATATGCGAAATCTTAGAGATTTCCGACATATGAGCTTCTAAGTGTGTAAAACCGAGTCCATTGGATGGATATAACCATGGTGGTTAAGTTAAATGTGTTCTAATGCCTTAGAGGTTATTAGACAAGATTTATAGACTTATGGGACACTTAGAAAGCTTAATTGGAAAAGTTTTGTACATAAGGGCTTATTTGCAAATTGTCAAAAGTTAAAGGACTTAAACGTAATTTTTCAATTCTTGGAGGACCAATATGTAATTTTATAAATTTAAGGGGCTTAATTATTATTTTCAAAAGTCCAAGGACAAAAATAAAAATAAAAATTTTGGTGATTCCTAAACTTTGGGCTTAATTGCAAATTTAGGAAAGTTTGGAGGGTATAATGGTAATTTCATATAGCCTAAGGGTAAAATGGTAAATTCAGCAAATTTTGGTCAAATAAGAGTCAAAATTCTAGACTCTTCTTATGTATGGCCGTGCACCCCACCATTTAAGACTTAAACACTTTGTTTTAATTAAAAGAGACGGGAAGAAAGGAGAAGAGAGAAGAGAATGAAGCAAGTTTCAGCCATTACCTATGTTCCACCAACTTTTTGATTCTTCAACTCAATCAAGGTGTTCTAAGCTAATTTGAGGTCAAGGAACTCAAATCTATCATTATATTTGAGAAATTCTCAAAGGAATTGAAGATATCACTAAAGGAAAGTATAGGTATATTTTGTCTCATCTCTCTCTACATTATGATTTTGAGTTTGGTGTTAAGATATGTTGTTCTCCATGATTGAATATGCATGAAAAATGGTTTATATGAATGAAACGTTTCATGGATATGGTTCTTTAAGTCAAAACTGAAATTGTCCCCTTTAGGTGAAACTTTGTGAATTTTTGAATATCTTTTGAAATTGATAGTCTAAATGAATTCTGTGGTGTTCATTTTACATGTATGATGTGAATTGATGATGAAGAATGAAGAAGATGTGTGTTGGTTAAGTTTAGGTTGAAATGATGGAGAAGAGGTGGATTAATGTAAATAGTTGTATAATTGATAAAATGTAGCTTAAATGAAGAAAATTGGTTTGAATGGAGTGGTGGAATGTGTCATTGATTCGAAGTGTTACTATATGACATGATAGGAGCATGAATTATTATGATAAAGTCTCAGAAATGTGATTTGAAAATTATACACATTAGGTGTTTGATAAAATGCCTAAGTGAACTTGATTTAGGATTTAGGCTTTATAATGGTATGCATCAGAAAACACTTTTATGTTTACTTAGAGTGAACTTGAATTGTTGCTTAGATTGACAAGTAAAGCCTAATATGCTTGCATAAAGATGTTCTTAATTACGTTTGAAAATGAGTAAGTATAAGATTAAAGGCATTAAATGCCTTAGAAAATGCAAAAGAAAAGCTAATGCGACTAGTAAGGAAGTAGACCTGTGAGAAGTTTAATGTTCAAATTATATAGCTTATAGGGAGTGATATCGTGTTTTATACACCTATGTAAGGGTGTATAACTAGGAAATTTATGTTTAGGTAGTAATTTCATTGTATATCCTTTTTATGTATAAAGGTTTGGGAGCGAGCTCTGAATCAAGAAGCTCGTACCCAGGATTGTTGAAGTTAAGAGAGAGTATACCTTCTTTTGAGGTAAGTTTGGGAAACCATATTTCTCGAATAGGAGTAGAACATCCTAAGATAAGCATGATGACTTGTATGTGAATTTTGAACCTAGGCAACGTATGGTAGAATTGAATTTCAAATGGATGCTAATATGCTTAGGTACTTAATAAACGTTATTGTTTTGAACAACTATGCATTCGGAGTACAAAAGATAACTTTTATTATATGAAATAATGTTTCAATATTCTTTCTAAAACGGATATTTTATTACATATTTTGAAAATTGATATTGTTTTCTACAAACCTGTGTTTGAAGTGAAAAGGACAATGCTTTCTGATGGTTTAATTTCGTATTTTGAGAAATGATATTACTTTTAACAAATCTACAAAAAAAATGCAATGGATAACATCTTACTTTTTTGAAACTATGTTTTCGAAAAACTTTGCATTTAGATTTTAAAAGATGACTTTTATTGCATAAAACAGTGTTTCGAAATTTACAAATGCACAACTGAGTCATGTATTCTGCATGCATTTGTTCTCCTTTGGCTTAGAGCCATGGTACGGTTTCATTTTATCGGTTGAACCGATAAATAAAAACATGGTGTTTTACTTGATTTTTGTACTTAATTTTTGTATATGATTTTTGACGATTGGTGAGGAGACGGTTGGACAATCTTATGTTGGGTACAACTAATTAAGCAACCCCTGTACCTTTGATGTTGGTACATGAAAGTCGAGTCGTCGTATCGACATCTTTTTACGGGACTTGTGAGTGATTCCACACCTAGGGTCTAGATACGAACGAGGTCATCACCTAGGATTATGACGCTCTTATCGACTGTAGTCCGGGCTCACCATGGATGAAAGTCGAGTCAACACCAAGGAGTAGTAGGTGTGCATATTAGTTTGTCCGACTAGTGGTGTCACATATAATTGTTTTGGATTATTTTGATATTTGTTTTTTTACGAGATTTGATTTATACATCTGATGTCTTTATGCATTTGTATACTAGAACTAGAACCTACGTCTACCAAATGGGTGATTAATAAGCTGGGCCTATGTGGTTCCTAACCAGTATATGATGAGGCATAGGTAAGCTTATGTATTTTTATGTCATGTATATTAACTTCATAGGTTATTTACACCGTCTTAGTAAGATCAAATTCTATTTGTGTTATATGTTTTTCCTACTCACTGAGTACCTAGTGTACTCACACCCCTTCGCTTTCCAACCATGCAAGTTAATTTAGTGAGTTTGAAGCTCTAAGTGGATCGTAGGGACTTTTGACATTTTCAGGATATTACCATATGTGGGTAGTTTTTTAGTTTTTACTTTTGTTGTATAGTGGCTCATAAACTGTATTTATGTAGTTATGCTTTATGATTTTGTAAGTTAACTTTTGACTGTCTAATGTTTTATAAAATGATTTGATGTATGAACTTTTAATACTGTTGTTGAGATTGCTTTGATTGGAATTTAAAGTCCTGAAGTTGTGATTGGACGTGAACATAGAAGTGTTTTTAAAATTGTTTGCAGGTTTTAGGATTTCTAAAATATAGCCATTGTGTTGCCCAAATTTTTCAAAAAAAAATATTCAGTTAGCCTTGCATAGTCAGATTAAGGATACCATTAATGTCATTAACCCGATTATGCGGTGGTTGTCATGGACCTGATGTAGTACCGAGTCGTGACAATCATGTCCAGAAATATTTAGTTCGTCACATTCACATACAAGTAGCACTTCAATATCACATTTATGCATCAAGTCTCGGATTTTTATTGTCTGGCATCAACATAATCAAATCACATTCATATCATCATTCAAAACATATTCTAAAGCAACAATTAATTGTGTGAAACTGTCTAAGTTACTCATAGATTGCTCCCGAAGTTATTGCCTCGAAGTTTCGACAATGTCTAGATGTTGATATTCCAATTGCTCCTCTATATCAAGCAATATACACATATCACACTTTTGCATAATTATAAGTGTTTGTTAATACACATGTATGTATATGAAATATGCAAATGCATGTTCACGACAATCTCGAATATC
This sequence comes from Erythroxylum plowmanianum, assembly GCA_025531925.1. Lineage (NCBI taxonomy): Eukaryota > Viridiplantae > Streptophyta > Magnoliopsida > Malpighiales > Erythroxylaceae > Erythroxylum > Erythroxylum plowmanianum. Next base: position 9,509,003 of record JANVCQ010000004.1, read on the forward strand.
GCTCTATTATTCTCATCATGTAAACATTCACATTTCCAAACTCACATAAGTATCATTTATACTTATGGTTTACACCTTAATAAAACCATTAAAATCAAAATTCATAACTCATTTCGTCAATTCAGATTTTTCCTGAAACATACCTTCGATTCTACTGTATATGATCAATATGACAATGAAAATGAAGTAATTTGGCAACACTTTCTTCTAGAAAAATGTTCCCTATTGTCTTAAGTTTCTAATGACACTAAGATCATTCAATTTGGTTCAGTACTCCAAAAGTTATACTCCAAATAATTCTAACTGTTCTTAAACTGAAACAGTATTCTTTGCTCAACTTCAAGTCAGATTCTGGAATTCTATAAACAAAATTAAAATTTGATTTCTTCAGAAAAATTGTATTCTATGTCTCTAGTATAATCTAAATCAAGAATCATTCTATTTGGATAACTACAGATCAATATATCGCCAAAATACCGAAGCATGTTTAATGAAAATACTCCATTCATCAAATTTCTAAACTTGTTCATCATTTTCGTCCCAAATTTATCACTCAATCTCACAAATGATTTCAAAAGATCATAATTTTTGTGTACATTCCCCATGTTCATTTCACCATTTCAAGTCCCATTAAGCTCAACACATTCTTAAATAAATTAAAAACCATAACTAACACCAAATATCAAAAACCAAAAAATTCTCCACACATGTTCTTCATTTCCTGCACTTTCCTTCATTTTTCAGCATTTTGTTCATCTTCTTCTTTTCTTTTTCTCAATCTAACATTTCTAATTTTATATCTACCCCATTTTGGACTTCCATTTAACTCAAATCATCCACAAACAAAGCCAAAATCCCATAGTAAAACTCAAACATCAAAACAGAAAAATTCAAAAGAGAATAAAAGTGAACAAAATTGACTTGCAAGCTCACAAAGTCAAGTAAAAAGATGAGATGTGATGGATGCAAGTATATGGGTATGTGAAAGTATGTATGCACAGGTAAAGAAATTTTCAAAGCTATGTAGGAAAGTTGGCCGCAGCGAAGCTAGAAGTTGGCCGCTCCGAAAGTGCCCCAAGAGGAATCCTTATAAAATCCTACAAGTTGGCTACAACGAAACAAGGAGTTGGCCGCAGTGAACTTTCAAAGAACCATAATTAGTGAACATGTTACTACCACATTTTCTAGCACTCATCTTCCAATTTTCCAGATTTTACACCTAACACAACTTGTACAAATATCACTTTTTTTTTACTTCATTTACTCTTCATTCTCAACTCCATTTCAACTCAATATCATTCATAAATAAATCATGATCTATATTTGATCATTGACTCAAAAACAGAACATGTGCATATACCATTCATCAACAATTTTTTCCACTCATCCTAACACCATTATGATGATCATTCTACCTCAAAAACATATCTATAACAATATATGAATTATTACTCATCATACATATCCAAAAATAAGATATTTGCTTAAACTTTTCATTACTCACGTTCATCATACACAAAACACCATTTTTATATCATTTAACCTCTAACTATCATCATAAATGTTTCATTTAACATTATCCATGAAGATTAACAAGCTACTTACTTGATTTTGCTCCAAATCTTAAAAAATAACACTTAGCCCTAACTTCCAAGCATCACACGATCTTCATCTTCTAAAAGCGGTAGAGATAGGTTTTTTGTGACAAATGGAAGAGACAATAAGATAGAAGTAGAAATTGATGGATGAGAGGTTCAACGTTGGTGGAGGTTTGATGAATTAAAATCAAGAAGAAGAAGAGAAGCCACAAAGGAGAAGAAGAAAACAAGAACAAAACACGTAATGGTTTTTTAAATCAAAAGGATCGTGAGAGACAAAACAAGGAGGGTCTTTAAAATTAAAAGAATAGTGATCTTAAGACATGGCTTGGTAAGTGACACTTGTCACTTGCTACATGTCCAATTCTTATAACTTTAAACTAGGGTCTTTTATTTAACTAGTCCAATCAAATCTAATTTCTACTCCAATTGCCTCACAATTTTAATGGATACTTGTCAATAAATCCCAAAGTTATTTATCAAAATTTTCATTTTCATTTGACAGTTAATTCTACTGTCATTTATCATTTGTCTTACCACTTGATATTTTTCTTAGTCCAAAAATTATCCAAATTTTCAGAAATTTTCCTAAAATTTACCAAAATTTCTAAATCACTAAATGCACTCTCCAAATCAGTTTTTAACATATAAAAATCGCAATTCTCAATATAATCACATTTATAAATAATTATACCTAAAATATGTCAATGAATATATTTACAATTATTTTAATGTGCATAAGTTCACTGTTCACGTGTGTGAGCATATCATATATGTATGCGCATGAAATGCATTTGCTAATCTCTCAATAATCTCTCATATTTATACTGTTCTAGCCTCAACGTGAGTAATGAGATGTTACAAGAAGACTCCCCAATCTCTATAGTGAAGATGTCGGCCTTTAGGAGGCCCTCCATCTGAGTAGAAGCCCTAGTAAGGAGGGGTTCTATGAAGTTGTTGAGTGTACCAAAGTGGCAACAAATACAAGAGGAGAGAAAAGGAAAAAAAAAAAAACCAAGAGAAAACTAAGGGTAAAAAGATAACCGTAACTGGAGAGAAGGCAGAGGATAAAAAGCTAGAGAGAAGACGTTGTCAAATAAGGACGTTGTCAAATAAGGACGTTGTTATCGTTTTGGAATTCAGTTGTGTCAATTGACAATATTCTTGTTTCTATTAAAAGTGTTGTCGCTGTAAGAATATTGAAACAACTAAGTTTTTAATTTTATTTTTGTCATAATGATAAAGAAATGAAAAATAAGATGAAGATAGAAGACGATAAACAACTGATAGAAAAAAAATAAGAAGTAAATATTAAAATATTATAATTATATCCTTACTGCTTTCTATGTAATAAAATTAAATTTATTTAAGTGGCACATATTTTGCCATAATTGGTCACGGACGGTTGATTATGTAGTCGCGACCTTTTAGGAATTCATGCCAGTTTTCTAACACTCGCACTTTTCCTCTTCAAAACGACAACATTCCAACCCCGTTTTATCCCTGATAAAAGTTCTACGACCCTTAACTCCAGAACACCGAGCATGGAGTAGGTTGACCCATAATTAAAGCGGGCCTAAAGAATGCGCCCATTTATGGGAAACCATCAACAATTGTGTGATTCTTTGCCAAAACAGGTTACTTAACCTCGGATACATCCAATCCCAATTCCCAAACAACCCCGCGTTTAGTTGTTTTCAATTTATCATTGTCGCCACGCCAAGGAAAACAAGGAAACCCATGATGTTACATCAAGGTTCATGTACTTGCGTTATCTATTGGTCGTTTGCGTTCTTACTAGAAGGTTATTGATAAGTCATTTTTATCTTATATTCCCCACACAATTTGCCAAAATACGACTTATATATTGAATGTCTAACCCAACTTGGCTGTCTGTTTTTTTTTATTTGTGTTCCTTTTGGATTGCAAGTTAGTACTTGAATAATTGGTGTAAAGTGAGAGACAACGATATAGCAGTGGATTGTTATGTCTAGTGCTTTAGAACTTCTGTTTTATAACACGACATCAATGTCGTACGGATGCACCACGGGCTGATTTATGGAGATGTAGTAGTGAATTGTTATGTATAGTTATGCTTTAGAACATCCATTTTGTAACACTACACATATGTTGTACGGATGCCCCGGCGGTCTGAACTAATTGAGACAAGTGCAAATCATTTGTCAAGACTTGTTAACTCTATAGTCAATAGTCCAACATAGAGAGTAACTAGTTCTACACTTATGCTTTGTAACAATTCTTAGTAAAAACGTTATATAAAATTAAAAATGATAGGTAAATATTATGTAATTAGGGTTACTTTTACCAATTTAATCACATTATATGGTTATTTGTATTCTTGTTGTGCTAATTAATTATCAATCATCAAAAAGATTTTATATAAGATTAATTAATATCATAATTTATAAGTTTTTGAACTGATTCAATAATAAATTTTGATAAGTTACAAAACCAAATTTTAAGTTGGTACATATTAGTTTTATTTTCAATATTTTATACCTTTAATTTTTGATATATTTCCTTATCTCTAAGTGAATACACACACACACACACACACACACACACACACCAAAAAAAGAACACAATTTTTATTTCATATTGAAAAAATTTTAAATTGTATAATTAAAATATTAAATATATATTTTAAGATTGTGTGTGTGTGTGTGTTGTGTTTGTGTTTATGTTGCATTTCCATTTTCTAAATCTATTTACTTAAAAAAAATTGATATTATGTGTAACTACATTTATTTCAAATCAATATATAAACTAAGTCATAGATACTTAATGGATATTAAAAATAAATATGTTATGTCTTGATTTTGTAAATATTTTTAAAAATATAAAAAGAATTATAGACAAATATTATTAAAAATTGAATATGTTTAGTATTATGCTTTTTTTAAATGTGAAATGAATTCATTGATGAGCTCTAAAGGACAACAATAGAGTACTAGTACAAGGATGTGCTATACTGAAAGTATTTGATACAATATATTTACAGCCTACTTTTTGTATGGACTACTATAAATCAAAAGGCCAAGTTATAACAGATTCCATCTTCTTCTAAGTGAGAGACTCATGCCTTCAATAGCTTATTGAGCAACAACGATTTGTCTTATCCAGCAGCCAATTCTGTGAGCTAGAGCATGTTTATCAATTTTGTAGTTGTTGAACAATCATTGATTCCTTTCCATCCATATTTAATACACAGAACAATTTAGACTTAGCTTAGGCAATGTTAATTTCTCCCCAATTTTTTAATTGATTATCATCCCACAGTAATATAAGATCCCAATCTGTAAGTGAACAACAGAGATTAATGATTTGTTGCATTTTAGCCGAAATAGTAGTTGTGTAATTACATTTAAAGAAAAGATGGTTTTCAATTTCAGCTTGAAGACAACATAGTGTATAGATCTAGTCACTGGATACCTTTAATAGGTCCTTAGTTTTGGTCTCCCTCTAGCAACTAACCAAGTGATAAAGGAGCCTTTGGGCATTAAGGAGCCTTTCTAAACAATGTTGTGCTAAGGAATGATAGGAATGCAAGGTCTTGAGGGCTTTTAGATAAGAGAAGTTGGAGAATTATCCATTTCTCTTAATGGACCATATTGGTTTGTCGATCACTACGGAGTTAGGTAAGTAGTTAGGAAGGTGGTTTTGCAATCTTTCAATACCCCTATCAATAACTAGCCATGAGTTCTGATTGGTAACCTTTTTAGTTGGAGCATAGGTTAGGATTCTAGTTGCGAGTATAAAGATTTCTTCTCTCAAGAATAAGGGGCTTTGGTTGGCCCAATTGTTAAACCAAAACCAAGTGCCTTCACTATTGCCAATTGAATTCTGATGAAGTGGTATGCAATATGTCTTTTTCTGAATATTTGTACATGAATGTTCTTTCTTTTCACTTACTTGCCACAAGCTGGATTTCTTCAAGTAATACTCATTCATCCATTTTCTCTAAAAAACCTCCTTTTTATTAAATAGCTCTAGATCCTCCTAGCCATTTGGATATTTTGAATCATATGTATAGAGACAAATCCTACTCCACCTTCTTGTTTTCTCCAACATAATTGCTCCCATTTGATTTTAGCTTCTTTGGAATTGTCAACCTTACCATACCAAAGAAAGTTCCTCATGCATTTCTCTAGTTCTATGTTGATTTTCTAGGGTAAAAAGAGGTGAGTGCTCCAATGAGTTTGCAGATTGTTGAGTTTCGAAATAATGAGCTATCCTCTTCTAACTTATGAGAGAGCTCTATTCTACCATGCATTTATCTTCCTCTTGAATTTCTCTAAAATTTAAAGACAGTTTTAAAACCCAGCTGAGATGAGAGGGTCTAGGGAGGTGTAACAATATGCAACCTTATCCCTAGCTTATAGAGAAATTGTTTGTGATATACCCGCCAAAAAATTGAAAATAGTTCAAAGAAAAAAATAGACAAATATATAAACAAATAACCATATAAATAAAAAATGAAAATAAAAATATAGACAAAATTAAGAAAACAAATAAATAGACAAGAAAGAAAATAAATAAGTAAATAAAATAGACAAGCAAGTGAAAAAATACAAAATAAATAAATAAAATAACTAAAGAAGTAAGTGCTACAAACAAAAGTATTTGGGCTAAATAAAAGACATAAGAATAGAAGGAAAATGTTCAAAGGCCTATGAAAAGAGAAGGACCTCTCTATAAAAGGAGAGATGGACCTCCCTATGTATGGTGTTCTACCTATATCCTAGTTTGCCAAAGTATCATATTAAGGGTAGTGTCTTTGGTAAGCTCTAGTAGGGTCCTATTTTTCTTAGTCACCTCTCTTTGATTCTTCTTGAGTCTTCCTCTTCTTCTCTTATAATTCCTAAGTATAATCTTTGGCAATTTCTCAATGGGACATTAGGATCTCTTCTTGTAACATATTCGAACTACCTAAGCCTTATTTCCCTTAATTCAAAATTAATGCTAGTCACGTCCAAATTGCCTCTTACGACTACATTCCTATCTTGATCTCTTCTTGTAAAGTTGCATATCTAACCACCTATAATCATCTCCGTCATCATTAACTTATGACTATGCACTTTTTTTATGGGCCAACACCCTTCTTATAAAACATGACCAAACTAATTGCTAAATAGTATAATTTATATTTTAGCTTGAGTGACATCTTCTTGTCATTATAACACTCCTTATGCATCCTTCCATTTAAGTTATCCTGATTTGATACAATGAACTATGTTGTCATCTAACTTGTCAATTATCATTGCTGTGGATTATGGATATAAGGTACTTAAAACAATCTCTCTGTGATATACATTCTATACTAATCACGATCTCCATGTCAGACACAACTCTGCAACCCAAAAAGTTACACTCTAAGTACTCTGTCTTATTCTTGCTCAATTTAAAGCCCTTTGACTCTAGCATATCCATCTAAAGTTCTAGCTTAATATTAACACCCTCTTTTATTTCATCCACTAAAACAAATATCATCAACAAACTTCATTTACCAAGGCACATCTCCTTGGATATTCTAGGTAAGCTCATACATTTATAACTACTGCAAACAAGAAGGAGCTTAACGAGGATCCTTGGTGTAGTTTGATATTAATTAAAAAATGTTATATATCTCCTCCTATCATCCTTACTCTAATTTTATTACCTTTATACATATCCTTAATACATGCATATAGACAACACGAACTCTATTAACTTCTAAACACCTTCACATGACTTCTCTAGATACAAGTCATAAGCTTTCTCTAAATTAATGAAACCATGTATAGGTCCCTTTTTCTGTCCCTACAATATTCCACAAATTTTCTAAAGAGATGTATAGATTTTGTCATGGACCTTGTTAGTATAAAACCAAATTGGTTCTTTAATATATATGCACTCTTTCTCACTCCATTCTCAATCACACTCTTCAATAACTTCATAGCATGACTGAATAGTTTAATATCTTTATAGTTATTACAACTTTGGATGTCCTATTTGTTCTTATAGAGGATTAGTGTGCTAAGTTTTTCATTCATCTGATATTTTGGCGGACTTGAAAATCATATTAAAAGGCTTGGCTAACCAAGTAAGATCCTCTTCTTTTAGGCTCTTCTACTCATCTGTATGTAATTCATTACGTCCTACTACATTTTCATTCTTCATCTTTCTGAAAGCTCCTTTAATTTCTTCTCTCGTGATATACAAGCAACAAGTGAAGATATGGCAACAAGTGAAGATATGGTATTGTTCAAAGTGCTAAGATCATCTAAGGAAATGTTGTTACCTTTGCCTTCATTAAAAGCCTATAAAAGTATTTCTGTCATCTCTTCTAGATAATAGACACCTTTCTCATCCACAAGCACCTGTCCTACTTCATCTTTTATATAACAAACTTGATCTAATTCTTTTGCTTTTCGTTCTTTAACTCTCACCAACTTAAAAATATATTTTTTCCATTCTTAGTTTCCAATCATTAGTTAAAGACTATACAATTAAAATAGTTAAGATATATATATATATATATATAATTATTTTCGTTAATATATGTCTCCCAATAGAAATAGATCTATGTATAGTCATGCTTTGATTTTATAAACTCTTTAGAGTTGCACTTTGACTTATACATGCATTTATCATACATTTTTAACCTTATTTTATAAATATTTTTATAATTTTAAAATACTATAAATTATATTATATCTTTATTTTACAAACACATTATTCATAGTAACTTATAAAGTGATAGTGTATATAAATTTCAAAATTATTAGATTACATTAAAAAGTAAACTTTTATCATATATTTAAATTTATTTTCACATCTAATACATATCTATATTTGCATTACTTATATATATTTCTTTATTTATATATTTAAAATTATTAATATTTGATATTCTAGAATCATAATTAACATGCACAATTTAACAAATTCAAGGACGCTAATATTGGAAGATTTATTTCTTGATGAAATAAGATTATGAATTAAAAATATTCAATTTTCTGAACTTTTTAATTTAGTTTTCAAAATTTTTAATTTAATAATTAATCTTTCAAAACTCATGCAACTCAAGTTAAAATATTGGTTTCATTAGCTGTTTATTAATGTGACTAACATATAGACACTCATGTGATATTTGATGGATATGCCGCATCAATCAAAATTTAAAGAAGATAACATATTGACTTGAATTCTACAAGTTTTAAAAAATTAATTATTATATTAAAAATATTAAAAAATTTGATACTAAATTTAAAAAATCTTAAAATATTAATTACTTTAAATTTGTCATATGAAAAGCTACTACAAATCAGAAATCACCTACATGGCTAAGTCATTTCCCAACAGGCTTTACTGGTTGAGGGGATATGACATTTGATGACATCCACATTGCCAATAGTAAAAGAAACCTGCTTTTCATGAGAAAGGTACGCGTATGTCTTATTAAGCAGATTTTTTCCCCTCACTTCACTGTGTTCAGAAGATTGTCTCCATTATACTGTTGATTGCAAGAAAGAAATGCTGAACCAGTCATTTTGCAGGAAGCATTTGTCCTTGTTCCTGCTTTTGTCCTAGTGTTGTCCCTAGCTAGCTGTCAGTGTACCAAGGCTTACATCAGATAAAAGTATGAGCTCCTTTGAGAATAGTTGGGTTTGTGATCATATTAGTAATAAGAATATTCAATACAATTGAAATGTGCTCAGCCGAAATTCAATGCGTGTTAGTTGTAGGTTGGTTAAAGAGTGCAATCCTACTACTGCCATAAAATGCATTAGATTCATTAAAATCCAAATTTTACCTGTGCTTGGGCGACCTTCGATGCATTCGGCTGAAACTAATCTATTACTAAACTCAAATTGGTTCGAGGGCTTTGAGCAAACCAAGTTCATGTACACATTCGATATGAGAATGTGTGGATGTCAACTGTAGATAAAATTGCTGCACATGTTGTTGAAGTACAAACGTGTAATGATGAAACTACGGTTTTTCACTCCATTGATGACGCATCACCCATATGTACGGATAATGCATCCAGCCACGTATAGTATTAATGGAGGACATCATAATTTCATAGTCGGCACGCCATGTGCTCCATGATCTAGTCTTTTGGAACAAGCCACTGTGAAGTTCACCTTTTCCCTGAATTGTCAAAGGCATCCTTTTTCCGGGCATAGGAAACTACTAATACATATTGCACTACTGACCCCTGCCTTGTGATCACGATATTGTTGAAAGAAAGAAATTAAAGGAGAGAGGAGATATAATCATAGATGAGCAGAGCTTCTCCACAGAGTCTTTTGATTAGTTAAATTGAGAAAGAAAAGGAAAAGCAAAGCAAAGAAAAGAAAGATCATATAAACAGATGCGGCGATCACCAGCCAAATCTTGTCAAATCATGCAATGTAATGTGCTACTGCTGAAGATTACGATTATGACGCTGCTTGATCTTTATTTGGATAAGGATATTTGCTGACATGCAGACCCATGGATCAAGCATATTAAACCTATTCGATGGTCCAGATAATTTCTTGCTTTTTTTGTTTTACCTCTTCTCTTTTTATGCTTAAAGACCCTTTTAGAAACAAGTAATAACTCATTTTGGCTGAGTTCTAAGTAATAAAATATCTTCACGTGCTACGAAAAAGGAAAAAATAATCTCTTGAATAGAGGCCACAGCTTCAATTTTTTTCTGGTGCTAAGAAGAATAACTTTTACATAGTGACAATGATATCATGGTACCTACAAATTGAAGAATATCTGCTACATTTATGTAAATGGTGCGCTTTCGTTGATTCGCGGAGGGATTATGTAGTTTCCTATTCTGATTTGGATAGTAAGGAACAGATCCTCTAAAGAAAAATGGTTGATTTGTTTAGCCCTTTTCTGAACATGCTGTTATATGCTGACTACATGTGATGTAGAACCAGATACTAATAGCCTCTATTCTCTCTACAATGCTCATAATGAATCTTTGTAAAGGAAAAGTGAACCAAATGGGAGGTACTAACTAGCTAAGTTTTTAATCCGTCAAGAAACTAAAGGCTTTGCCAACAACTTATCAAAAATTTAAAACATAGTGTATATTCTGCTGTAAAGAAAGGCATACAATAAAGAAACAGATAGGATGACTTGACATTTCTACAAGATTAATTAATTAGAAACTAAGCAAAAATGTGACGCTTGTATTATGCTATGTGTGTATATATGTGCATGTACGGTACTATTACTATATAAATGCATATATGCACGAGTAAGCATTTTTGGCTCGATTTTCATTTGACATGACTAAACGGTGGTAAGAAAAAAAGTTGTACCAACCTGATATTCGTAAATAAAGAAATGACATAGGACATCATAATTTTCCCCAGAAAAGCTATGAGCTGCCACATTAGAAGTGGAATAAGTACTCACCCCACCGAGTTGTGTACTGTGGTCTTCCTATCATAACAATAGACGAACCATCCACGTAGCTGCTGTTGTTATATATAGAGCCATTGATTTCAACATCAATCTAATAACAACTGTTTTCACCGCTTTGCTTAGTACTTGATAAGTGAAAATATGGATGGAAAGAAACTGGAGTACAAAGGTGAGGAGGCACTAAAGGAGATTGAGAATATTACTAAGAAAGCTGATGAAGGACAACAAAACTTGTTGAAACAGATCCTGGAGCAGAATGGAGAAACTGAGTACTTGAGTAAGTACTTGAAGGGATTGAAAACCATTGCAGAGTTTAAGCGTACTGTCCCTGTCACTACTTACAAGGATGTATACCCTTATATCCAAAGGATTGCTAATGGAGAAGACTCTTCTCTTATCACCGGTCGTCCCATAACCGAGATGTTATGCAGGTCTGTATCTTTAACTCAAATCTAAAAGCACACGGACACGACCTGGGATTTTAAATTGGGAGCTAATTACTTGTATTTATGCATTTTCAGTTCTGGGACTTCTGCAGGAGAGCCAAAGCTGATGCCGTCTATCGCAGAAGACTTAGACCGGCGAACGTTTTTCTACAATCTCATCACGCCTATCATTAACCAGTTAGTTGCACCTTCAAAATCAATTATTGCATCTGCATGCTATTACATAATTACCTAGTTTATGCGATTGACATGAGGTCTTGTCGTCTTGACGTGTATACTTGCACCTACTGCATATGCGACGCGTTTCTATAGTTGAAGGATAGTTTAAAACCCTGCTTGATCCTTTATCTCTTAGTGTTATTATCTTGGAAAATATGATTTCTTTCTTACCGTGTTCACCGGCCAACTTGAAAATGTCAAGGTCTGGTTCGTGTTTCTAAGTATGAGGAAACGGAAGGGACCTAATGCCATGCATGCATTAATATGGAAGTACAGGCAAACTCTTTCCTTTATTGTTTGGAGAAACATTTCCATACTTCTCTTACCTTAGTGTCACTAATTTCTATATTTTACTAAACTACTACTTCAACTGTGGCAGTCACCAAACCTAAACTTCATAGTAAATGAAAGGAATAGCAATAATTCGTCATCTTTGTTGGCAAGAGTGAGCGATTTGCTATTATATGATCAAGCTTTTAGATGAGAGTTTTTAGATCCTTTATATTGAACATATATATGTTGGTGCTGGTACGGCTAAATGAGAAGTTCATGGTATTATATTCAGGCATGTTCCTGGTCTCGATGAAGGCAAGGCCATGTTCCTGTACTTTGTGAAAGCAGAGATGTCTACACCTTGTGGCCTACCAGCAAGAACTGTGTTAACCAGTTACTACAAGAGCAAACACTTCAAGTGTCGAACTAGAGATTCATTTCATGACTTCACCAGCCCTGACCAAGCCATCTTGTGCAAAGACAGCAACCAGAGCATGTATTGCCAGCTGCTAGCTGGCTTAATCTACCGTCATCAAGTTCTAAGGTTAGGAGCGGTGTTCGCATCAGCTCTACTCCGAGCCATTTCATTCCTGGAACGAAACTGGGTTCACCTCTGCAATGACATTCGCAGAGGCGAACTGGATCCTTTGGTCACAGATCCCGAATGTCGTTTGTGTATGTCTAGGATATTATCATCACCAAACCCTGCTCTTGCAGACGAAATTGAGGAGATATGTAACAGCTCTTCATGGAAGGGTATTTTATGCCACCTTTGGCCTAGGGCTAAGTACATTGAGGCCGTGGTGACTGGTTCTATGGCACAATATATACCATCTCTTCAGTACTATAGTGAAGGCAAGCTGCCGCTAGTTTGCTGCATGTATGCTTCCTCTGAGTGTTACTTTGGTGTCAACTTGAACCCTCTGTGTGATCCTGCAGATGTGTCGTTTACCATCTTGCCTAATATGTGTTATTTTGAGTTTATACCTCTGGGAGAGAATGGAAGTTGGTTAATGTGTGTCGAAGAAGAAGAGGAAGAGGTGGATAATGATAAGCTTGTTGATTTGGTGCATGTCAGACTCGGCTGTTACTATGAGTTGGTTGTCACTACCTTTGCTGGTAAATAAGCTTTACCTTTTCATCTGATAACACCCCCTTGTTCATTTTAGCAATTGTTGATTAGTTATCAAATTGTTTAGGTAAAAATTAGTGTGGTACTCTTACTAATTACTAAATATATAGATACTGACTTTCTGTGATCCGTATGGGATTAAGATTCTTCTTCTTAGTCTTGCCCTTGTCCATAAGAAATTGCCAAAGATGCTGAATCTTTTGGTTTATGTTGATCCAGGGCTGTATCGCTATCGCATAGGTGATGTCCTTCAAGTGACAGGATTTCACAATCAAGCCCCGAATTTCCGATTCATTTGCAGGAGAAATGTGGTCCTCAGCATTGACAATGACAAAACGAACGAGGAAGATCTACACAAGAGCATCACAACTGCGAAGAAGTTGCTGGAACCCTACAATGCTCTACTAGTGGAATACACTAGTCATGCCGACACATCATCTCTGCCTGGCCACTACGTATTGTATTGGGAAATCGTTCAGCATGAATCAGACACAAAGGCTCCGACCCCACTAGACACTAAGGTCCTCCAAGAATGTTGCATTGCTGTGGAAGAAGAGCTTGACTATGTTTACAGGCGATGCCGTGCCTTTGACAAATGCATCGGACCACTGGAGATACGTGTAGTGGAGGCTGGTACGTTTGAGGCACTCATGGATTTGCTCATCAGCCAGGGAGGATCAATCAATCAGTATAAAACTCCAAGGTGCATCAAATCTAATACCGCGCTTAAGTTGCTTAATACCTGCGTCAAGGCCTCATTCTTTAGCCCTAGAGATCCTACTTGGATCCCTTGAAATCGTCTTAAATCTCTGGACCTGTTTCTATTTCCATGGTTGATCTTAATTTGTAGGTCCTTATACTATTATTAGTTACTAACGGAGATAAAATTGTAACCATTATCCACAAAAGAAAATGGTGTACCCTTTTCCATGCTTATGCAATCCATAAGTCTCTTCTTGGTTCTTTGCCAATAAAAAAAGGGAGTAAATGAAACAAATTGAAAAAGAGGATCAGAAAGAATTTATGAACCTGATTGGTTGATCAATTTGGGTCGGATTGATAATTATTTAGAGAGAAAATCTATTGACAGGGATTAAGCTGTACCGAAAGGAAAACAAAGGTTTGTCTGTGTGCGCCAGTGTAGGCAAGATAGTGACTGGGAGGGGAGTAGAGACAGAATAATTCGCATTAATTATATTTTTAAGGGCTTTATTATATGCCATGGAAAGACAACTAAATAATCTAAAAATTTTGTTGCACTTTTTCGTCCCTTAATTGGTCATTCCGCTATATTGTTATGTGATTTTCTAGGCACTCATGTCAATTTTGAGACAGGAAAGCGATCGAAGAGAAAAGTACTAAAGCAATTGCGTATTGAAGATAATCTCACATAACATCCTCCACCTGTTGTCGAACCTGACATATTTAACCAACTTCTACAGAGTTTGTAAAATAGCATATATCTCAGTTCCTTAATCTCCAACTCTCCTAGCCTTTGGAACATAAGAAAATCATGTGAATATGCGGAGATCAGTGAGTAGTAAAGGTCTTGTCCACAACTTGATATTTGAAACATTTTCTCAAGTTATGCAGCACAGCCAGGACTTGCCCCGCGAATACACGTAGCAAACGAACAACATTCTCGGTCATTACAAGACATATGCGGTAGGAACGTGTTATCAGGATGATAATGTAAATTGGTGACTGAATAATGGGATGATTGTCACTTCTTTTGGGACAGTCAAATCTACTGATGCTGCTTTTTAGATTGATGTTTGTGCAATGCTTAATATCTTCTCAGGTCTCTTTCCAATTGCCCCACCTATTTGAAAATTTATATGGGTGCAGAGCAGTCATCAAACCTAATCATAGTTTTAAAAATGGGATTCGTTTTGGCATCATATGTTCAAGCGTGCCCTGAGATGCGCATGCATTCTTTTAGCACACATCGACTAACTAGAGGATTCGAGATCAGAGTTCTTCTATTGTTTTATGAACGCAAGAAGAGATTCGTAGTGTGAACAAACGAATCACTTTATTACTCAGAAAATACTCAGGATTGTGTTGTCCTGAATGCTCAAGTTGTCCATTTCTTTAGCACCTTATATATCTCGCATCTTCAGCTTAAAATTTAGTAAAATTCCATTTATCTCAGTAGGTTTTAGATATGTTGTGCGGAAACGTTAATAAATTTTGGAGTAACAAATAAAACAATAACAAGAATACCAAAATTTTTATCTGGTTTAGCAATGTCTACGTCCAGTTTGGAGACGACTGAGTATTTCACTATAATCAATGAGAGCTAGTAAAATTCCATTTATCTCAGTAGGTTTTAGATATGTTGTGTGGAAACGTTAATAAATTTTGGATTGAAAAATAAATCAAGAACAAAAACACCAAGATTTTTATACTGGTTCGGCAATGCCTACGTCCAGTTTGGAGACGACTGAGTATTTCACTATAATCAAT
>JANVCQ010000004.1:9537882-9555650 GCA_025531925.1 Erythroxylum plowmanianum
TGGAATGACAGCAAATGACCTACAGGGTTTTAAGCACAAGGTTTAAGACTCCGAATGTTGAGCTCCAGAAACGGGGTTCAATAGTTGTGATATCGAAGCAAGCTCAAGTTTCATGATTTTGCAGAGTTGGGCTTCGGAAGCAAGCGGGGTCCAACACATACTATGTTGTAATACAATAGAGGATATGGCCCTTTTTCTTCATCTGTACCTTTTCAAAAATAGTCTGGAGCAAACTCTTACAATTATTGCCTTCACAACCCTGTAGTTTCCACTAGGAATTACTATTGAACTAGGTGATTACTCATACGAGAAAGATGCAACCTAATGCTATATTAATCAATGTTGCTTTTGTCATTTCATTAGTTTAAACTCATTTAGAGGGAAAGAAATAATAGAAAATGTACTACTAGGACTAAAGTTAAATATCTGGTAGTGAATAGGATCATCAATATGATCAAATGGCAACTTTAATATTTTTTTTGAATATGTATATTTAGGTCATCTATTTAAGGTACTTAGATTCCTTTGCTATTTTTGTAACTTCTTATAAGCTTAATGCCTTGAACTTCATATACTTGTTGTAATAGTTTCTACTATCTTAATACTTCATTCATTTTTCAAAAAAAAAAAGAGTCTTTGAGATCATCCTATTCATATTCACTATGATGCAAAAGAGAATGTGGAAGAATGAGAAATATAAAATGATTATGGAACCAAAAGAATAAAGGAGACTATGTAAAAAAGAACATACTAAATGTTTCTATAAGACACCCTTGCCTCTATAAGGTTGGATTCCCGCAAAAGAACTTCTCAATAGGAAAATGAGTAAACATGGTTGCCAACCTTTTGGCTTGCATTTGCAACGCTATATTCTTATTGTCCCATTAGTTAAACCTTTCATTTGAACTCATCCAAATGGTCCTAACATTTTATAGGTTTATGTTGTTTAAGATAAAATTTTATTTTCCAATCATATAGGCCTTTTAGGATGTCTATCATTAGAAAACAACCTTGAATATTAAACTAAACCAACTAAATTAAGGTCCTGTAGGGTTAATATTATGAATAATCCTAAAAAATATAGGGGAGGAAGAAATTTTTCCTTATATGGCAAGTAACCATAAAGCTTCAAATGATAAACTAAACATGAGGGTGAAATTGACTTGCGGGCAAGCTTTTGTGATTAACTATTTCTACTATTTTATAGTGTAGGGGAAATCTATGACTACTTCTAAATACGTTGTAATAAATACTAACTCCTCCTAGCTTAGGATAACAAATAATCTTTTTTAGTACAAGGTAGCAAATATAGAAACCTAGAAATTATTTTCTCATTTTCTTGAATTTAGACTTCCGAAATTTTCAAACAAGGATTCCTATTTCTATACTGTCATCAATTTTTTTCAAGGTTGATTTAAAGAACGATTTCCCTATAAACACTTTACTCTGGTTAGTTGACACCTTGTGAACATAAGTCATATTTAGAGGTGAATAAGAAATACTTGTTATCTTTAGCTAATATCATGCTTATTTAAGATAGGAAGATTTTGATATCTAATGTTCGATGCTATGGACCTTGTGTCATTAGGGAAATGACCAAAAAAACTCTTACTAATACTAACACTACTACTACGAGTAAACCTAATTTCACCCGAACTTACCTTCCAACTAAACAAGGATAAACAAAAAATTTAGACTTACCTTAACAAGCAAATTTGACAAGTTTGAAAGAACAAAGGTGCATAATTATTCAATATTTTATTATATAAAAAAATTTAAGCTATGTGCATAATTATCCAATATTAAAATATAAAAAAATTTAAGCTACACACTTTTAAGCAACAATCAAAATTTTATCACGATAAATATCTTATGTCGAGGCATATAGTACTCTCTTCTAAGGACAATTGTTTTTCAATTAAAATATTCTCGATATTAAGCGTTCCTCACTATATCATAACAATTTTAACTTGAATAAAAATTCAAATGAAAGGTTAAATCTCTATGTATCATTAATATTACAAGCTCCATATTTAGGCATGTTAAGGGTGGTTATAATTATAAATCGGTGAAACTTTATATAATCAAACCACTTGGCACTGAAAGGTACATGATACGAATTAAATATTTAGTCTACATAGTAATAATTGTACTCTAGATGAAAGGGCCCAATAAATTTGAAATATTTTAACAAATACTCGTTATGATTAGGCTAATCTCTTATCTCGGACCTGCACTTAGGCACGTACCTTTACCTTACATGGAAAAATTTTAAAGAACAAACACATTATGGCAGGGAAAGTTGTTCCAAGAAATATTCAAAAAAAGTAATCGAGAGGTAGACGTTTACTACGACACAAAGTCCAAAAAATTGGATAAATATTGTCGAATCTTTTTATTAAAGAATTGGATATCTATCAGCTCTCTTTAATTTGAGGCCTGAGAGATGAGAGTTATAACGGAACTTCAATTATTCCTTATGAAAAGGCGTCTTTCCATTAAGGTAAGAAAAAAATCTTTTGTTTAACTTTTAAAAATTAAAACTTTTCTTATTTATTTTGTGTTGGAATACTCGCACTAAAATAACTCTGACACCTCTAATTTTGTTTTTCTACAGGACTACTAGTCCAACTCAGCGTTATGGATACCGTTTCGTACTAGTTGGTATTGCTTGGAACGTATTGTACCGGCCAAAAACTAGAATTGTATTACCCTCTTCGAAACTCGCCTTGGATACCAACTCATCTGCTAGTTTTGTCTAGTACCGAATGGTATTTAAAATACTAGTCAAATATCATTTGGTACTGCGAAAATTAACAAAAATAGGGATTAAATTGCAAATAATTTTTTTTAACAAACCCCGCCTCTCCAACCAACGACAGTCACATTCTCATCTATCTCTTTACACTCTCACTCTCATTTTTTATGTCTGTCTCACTCACCATCACTGTCGTTCTTCTCGTTCATTGCCCTCACTGTCGTCGTCAACGCCTCTTCACTGCGCCTCCCCACCCAATTGTCTATTTCGTTCGCCTGCAGTCTGCTTCTCCAATCTCCACCCGAACCTCCTCCCTCTAGGGCTCTGCTTGTTGCTCACCGTCTCTCCCTCCTCTCCTCCACCAGTCCACACCTCCACGATCCACCACCTTCGCTGTTGACCCAGATCTGAAACCAGATTTTTCAGATCTAGTTTTGTCACCAGTGTCATGACCCGACCAACTGAAGTTGATATTGTGATTATTTTGGGTGTGCTTTCAATTGTTATTTTCAGCTCCTAAATTGCATTATTGTGAACTTGGAATTGAATTGTGAATTGTGAATGATTGGATTGGAATTGAATGAAATGTAGTGCAAAAAATGGAGTGTAACGCTGAACTCTCTAAGCCCTTTTGTATTGTTATGTACTTGGAGATGCTACTGTATATTGATATATAGATGATTGTATATTCAAAGATGTATTTAAAATCTTTTTTGGTAAATATGTCAGTGATTTACAATGTTATATGGCCTTACATGAACTTAGATTTTATTAGTATGCAAAATCTTGGATATTTCCAGCATATAAGCTTCTAAGTGTGTAAAAATGAGTTCATTGGATGGATATAACTATAGTGGTTGAGTTAAATGTGTTCTAATGTCTTAGAGGTGATTAGACATGATTTATAGACTTATTAGGCACTTAGAAAGCTTAATTAGAAAGATTAATGTATATAAGGGCTTATTTGCCAATAGTAAAAAGTCAAAGGAATTAAACGTAATTTTTTACTTCTTGGAGGACCAATAAGAAATTTTATAAAGTTAAGGGGCTTAATTATTATTCCCAAAATAAATTTAATCTAGTGAGCTTGAAGCTTTGAGTGAATTGTACGGTCTTTTGACATTTTTTAGTATTACCGCACATGGGTAGTTTAATGTTCTAAACTTTAGTTACATAATGGCTCATTAACTGTTTTACTGTTTTTATTAGATTGATTATGTTGATATGCTTTATGATTTTATAAATTTAGCTCTTGACTATTTTGTTGTTGTAAAAGACTTTATTTATGAATTTTTGATACTGTTGTTGAGATTGCTTTGAGTCAACTTTAAAGTCTTAAAGTTGTGGTAAAATTTTTTATGTGAATATAAAAGTTTGTTTAAAATTATTTGTAGGTATCTAACTGAGTTTTGAGATTTTTAAAATATAACAGTTGTGCGGCCGAAATTTTTTTTAAAAAAAGAGAGATATTCAGTTAGCCTTGTATAGTCAGATTAAGGATACCACAAGTGTCACTAACTCGGGTATGCGGCGATTGTTATGGGCCCAATGCAAATCAATATCAGAGCCTAGTTTTTACGTTTTCTATTTTCAAAAAGTTCATGAGCTTTAGGAATCGAGTCTGGGTGTCGAAAGTCTTTGGTCTAAAAGTTGAGTCTCGGATCGTTAAGTTGACATTCATAACAGTCAGACGATTTTGATCTCAATCAAAGTACTTGTCAACATTCCTTGGGATGTTTGGGATATCGGATAAGCTAGGCTTAGCTCGATCTCTTTTATTAAACAATATCTTTTTCTTTAATTTATAGTGATAGCATGGTTGGACAAGGAAGGGGAAGTCGTCGCAAGGTTGGACCTTTGCGACCCGAGCTAGAGGATATTAGTCATGCCCTGGAGCCATTAGATCCCCCCTCTCATTATAATCATTCCTCTTGGAGAGAAAATGGCTTGTGTTGAAGTATATATAGCTTGTGAGATAAAGATCGGCAATGTTGTGTCAGAGGCAGATCTTATTCCCCTCGATCTTTGAGATTTCGAGGTGATATTGGGGATTGACTAGTTAGAGAGTTATAGCACTAGGGTTGATTATTTTAAGAAAGAAGTGGAATTTGACCCTCAGATTAGAGTCCCAATTAAATTTACTGGTGATTAATAGATATTCTACAGTTGTTTGATATCGGTGATCAAGGTTAAGTGGTTGATTAGTTAAGGGGGCCAAGCATACCTTACACATGTGATTGACACTTCGGCACAGACGGTCAAATTGGGAGATGTCCCTTTTGTGTGCGAATTTCTCAATGTCTTTCAGGAGGAGTTACCTAGATTGCCACTTGATCAGGAGTTTGATTTCACTATTGACTTGGTCCTGAGGACAACACCATATCGCATGGTACTAGCAAAATTGAAAGAATTGAAGATTCAACTATAAGAGTTATTGAACAAGAGCTTCATCAAACCAAATCATTCATCGTGGGAGTGGGATCGTCCACTTATGTGTTGATTATCGATAGTTAAATAGGGTTACCATCAAGAATAAATATCCACTCCCCAGGGTCGATGACTTGTTTGATTAGTTAAGAGGAGCTACACTATTCTCAAAGATAGATTTGAGGTTTAGGTACCATCAGTTGAAGATTGATGAGAATGATGTGCACAAGGCTGCTTTCCAAACAAGGTATGGACACTATGAATTTTTGGTGATGCCGTTTGGATTGACAAATACACCTGCAATATTTATGGATTTTATGAACAGGGTGTTTCATCCTTATTTAGATCAGTTTATCATAGTGTTCATTGATGATCTTCTGATTTATTCTAAGGATGAAGAGGAGCATGCTAGACATCTTCATATTGTGCTGCAAATACTTCTCGAAAGATAG
Organism: Erythroxylum plowmanianum; assembly: GCA_025531925.1. NCBI lineage: Eukaryota > Viridiplantae > Streptophyta > Magnoliopsida > Malpighiales > Erythroxylaceae > Erythroxylum > Erythroxylum plowmanianum. The sequence goes on from JANVCQ010000004.1 coordinate 9,543,520, forward strand.
TTATATGCGAAGTTCTCAAAGTGTGAATTTTGACCGAGGAAGATAGGATTCCTTGGGCATGTGTATCAGGGAGAGGTATTTTTGTAGATTCAAAGAAAGTGGAAGCGATACTTGAGTGGGAACAACCCAAGAATATGATATAATTCCGCAGTTTTCTAGGGTTAGCTGGTTATTATTGAAGATTTGTTGAGGGTTTCTCAGTACTTGTAGCTCCTTTATCGAGGCTTACCTAGAAGGGAATAAAATTTCAGTGGGATGATAAATGCAAGGTGAGTTTCTAGGAGCTAAAGAGGCAATTGACTTCGATGTCAGTGCTTGCCCTAACTACCCAGGGGGTTGGGTATGAGATATATAGTGATGCCAGTCGATAGGGACTTGGCTGTGTACTTATGTAGGTCAGGCAAATGATTGCATATGCTTCTAGATAGTTGAAGAAACATGAGCTAAATTATCTTATACATGATTTGGAGCTTGCAACGGTAGTGTTTGCACTCAAGATTTGGAGACACTATCTTTATGGGGAGACTTATCTATATAGACAGACCACAAGAGTTTGAAGTACCTAATCATAAGGAGCTAAACTTTAGACAAAGGAGATGGTTGGAATTGATTAAGGATTATGACTCAATAATTGACTATCACACGAGAAAAGCAAATGTGGTAGCCAATGCATTGAGTCATATATCCTATTCTGTAGTAATTGTTAGGCAAGATCCTTATATGATGCATTTGATGAGTGTAAGGAGCCTTGGGGTTGGACTCTCAGTGGCAGAGGATGACAAAACATTGTTAGCATGTTTGAAGTTCGACTGACATTATTTGATGAGATCAGGAGATCGCAGGCCGATCCTGAGTTAAGAGTTATTCGGGAGAAATTGTCATTTGAAGAGAGTGAAGGGTTCAGACTGAGAGAAGACAGATTGTTACTCTTCAAAGACAGAGTTTGTGTGCCAAACGACCAGGGTCTTAGGCGAGTCATTTTGGAAGAAGCTCACAATTTGACTTATGTTATGCATCCTAGTAGCACCAAGATGTACCAAACTATTAGAGAGAGTTATTGGTGGCCAGGGATGAAGAGAGAGATAGCAAAATTTATGGTTAGATGCCTTCCCTGTCAACAGATTAAGGCATAGCATCATAAACCTGTAGGTATATTACAATCTTTGCTTATTTCAGAATGGAAGTGGGAGCATGTAACAATGGATTTTGTAGTTAGATTAACTCGTACATTGAAGGGTCACAATGCTATTTAGGTTATAGTGGATAGATTGACGAAGTTTTCTCGTTTTCTGCCTATCCACACAACCTACTCATTAGAGAGATTATCAAAGTTATATATCGATGAGATTGTGAAGCTACACGGGGTGCCAATTTCTATATTATCATATTGGAATCTGAGATTCACCTCATGATTTCGACCGAAATTTCAGGAATCTTTAGGGACTACACTAAAGTTTAGTACTGCCTTCCACCCTAGACTGATGGTCAGTTAGAGAGGACTATTCAGGACTGGAGGACATGTTAAGAGTATGTGTGATGAAATTTCAAGGGAGTTAGGACGGGCACTTACTATTGATAGAGTTTGCTTAAAACAATAGTTATCAGACAAGTATCGGTATGCCACCAAATGAAGCACTTTATGGGAGAAAATGCAAGACACCTCTGTGTTGGGATGAGGTTGGTACAACCAAAATCGAAGGCGTCAAATTGATAGAAGTCACCACTCAAAAGATAAAAATTAATTGAGAGAAGATGAAAGTTGCCTAGGATCATAAAAAGAGTTACTTGGATAAGAGGCGATGACCATTAGAGTTTGCAGTTGGTGACATGGTTTTTCTTCGGATATCACCATGGAAAGGTATTATTAGATTTTAGAGTCAAGGGAAGTTGAGCCCTCAATATATCGAACCTTTCCATATTCTGGAACGTGTCGGTACTGTGGCGTATCCGTTGGAATTGCCACTAAACTTAGATATGATCCATAGTGTGTTCCATGTCTCGATGCTTAAAAATTATATACTAGATCCATCTCACATTTTGGAGACATCTCTAGTAGAGTTATGAGAAGACCTAAGTTTTGAGGTGAAACCGGTTCAGATTTTAGATCAACAGATAAAGAGATTACGCAGCGAGGAGGTACCCATGGTCAAAATTCTTTGGAAAAGCGATAGGCTTGAGGAGATGACATGGGAGTTTGAGGATACTATGCGACATTAGTACCACCTTTTATTTGTGTCCCTGACTTAGGAGTTTCGAGGATGAAACTCTTTTGAGGGGGTAAAAACTTAAAACGTCGAACTCTCTAAGCCCTTTTGTATTGTTCTATACTTGGAGATGCTACTATATATTGATGTATATATATATATATATATGGTTATATATGAATTCAAAGATGTATTTAAAATCCTTTTGGATAAATATGTCAGTAATTTATAAGATTATTTGGCCTTATATAAACTTAGAGTTTATCTGTATGCGAAATCTTGGAGATTTCCAACATATAAGCTTCTAAGTGTGTAAAATCATGTCCATTGGATGGATATGACCATGGTGGTTGAGTCAAATGTGTTCTAATACCTTAGAGGTGATTAGACATGATTTATATACTTATTAGATACTTAGAAAGCTTATGATTAATATACATAAGGGTTTATTTGCCAATTGTAAAAAGTCAAAGGACTTAAATATAATTTTTCAATTCTTAGAGGACCAATATGCAATTTTATAAAGTTAAGAGGCTTAATTATTATTCCCAAAAGTTTGAGGACCAAAATAAAAATAAAAGTTTTTGAGATTCTCAAATTTTGGGCTTAATTACAAATTTAAGAAAAGTTTGGGGGATAAAATGATAATTTCACATAACCTAAGGGCAAAAAGGTAATTTCACCATATGTTGATCAAAGAAGAGTCAATATTCTAGACCCTTCTCCATGTAAGGTCGGGCACTCGATTACTAAAGACTTAAAACATGTTTTAATTAAAAGAAGGGAGAAGAAAGGAGAAGAGAGGAGAAGAAGAAGCTAGTTTAGACCATCCCTAAAATTCGACCCTCTTTTTGATTCTCTAACCCAAAGCAAGGGGTTGTATGCTAATTTGGGGTTAAGGAACTCAAATCTATCATTAGAATTGAGAAATTCTCAAAGGATTTGAAGATATCATCAAAGGAAAGTTTTGGTAAATTTTGTGTCATCTCTCTCTACATTAGGATTTTGAGTTTGGTGTTAAGATATGTCATTTTCCGTGCTTGAATATGCATAAAACATGGTTTAGATGAATGAAATGTGTCTGGAGAGGGTTCTTTAAGCTAAAACCGAAATTGACCCCTTTTGGTGAAAGTTAGTGAATAAATATCTTTTGAAATTGATGGTCTAAATGAATTCTATAGTGTTAATTGTACATGTATAATGTGAATTGATGATGAAAAACGAAGAAGAAATATGTTGGATAGGCTTGGTCGAAATGATGGAAAAAGGAATGGATGAATGTGATGAGTTGTGTAATTATGATAAATGTAGCTTAAATGAAGGGAATTGGATTGAATGGAGTGGTGAAATGTGTCATTGTTTGGAAGTGTTTACTATATAACAAGTTAGGAGCATGAGTTACTATGATAAAGCCTTGAAAATATAACTTGAAAGTCATACACATTGGCTGTTTGATAAAATATCTAAGTGAATTTGGCTTAGGATTTAAGGATTCAAAATGATATACATTGGAAGTGGCTTTTATGTTTACTTGAAGTAAACTTGAATTATTGCTTAGGTTAATGAATAATGGCCTAATGTGCTTGGCTAAAAATGTATCTAATTATATTTTGAAATGAGTAAGTATTAAAGGCATTAAATGCCTTAGAAAACGCAAAAGAAAAGCTAATATGAATAGTAAGGAAGTAACCATATGAGAAGCTTAATGGTCAAATTCTATAGCTTAAAGAGAGCGATATTGTGTTTTATACACTTATATGATGGTATATAAATATGAAATTCATGTTTTAAGTAGTAAGTACATTGTATGTTCTTTTTATGTATAAACGCTTGGGAGTTATGAATCAAGGAGCTCGTATCGAGGATTGTTGAAGTTAAGGGAGTGTATATATTCTTTTAAGGTGAGTTGGGGAAACTATATCTCTCAAATAGGATTAGAACATCCTAAGACATGCATGATGACTTGTATGTGAATTTTGAACCTAGTTAATGCATAGTAGAATTGAATCTCAAATGGGAGCTAATATGCTTACGTATTTAAGAAATAAAATTATTTTCAAACTGAAGTTTTTTTTACGTATTTTGAAAAATGATATTGTTTTCAACAAACCTACATTTAAAGTGCAAAGGGCAATGTTTTATTTTCTGAAACTACATTTGTGAACAACTTTGCACTTGTAGTGAAAAAGAAGACTTTTATTGAATGAAATAATGTTTTGGAATTTACATATGCATAATCGAGTCATGTATGATGTGTGTATTTGTTCTTTTTTGATTTAGAGCTATGACACAGTTTTATTTTATCGGTTGGACCGATAAATAAAGGCATGGTGCTTTACTTGATTTTTGTACTTAATTTTTATATATGATTTTGTGATTGGTGAGGAAATGATTGGCCAATTGTGTTCTAGGTACAATTGATTAAGTAACTTGGTGAGGAAATGATTGGCCAATTGTGTTCTAGGTACAATTGATTAAGTAACCCCGTACCCTTAACATTGGTACATAAAAGTCGAGTCCCCGTATTGATACTTTTCTACGGGACTTGTGGGTGATTCCATACCTAGGGTTTGGATACTGATGAGGTCATCACTTAGGATCATAATGCTCTTGTCGACTATAGTCTGGACTTATCACGAATGAAAGTCGAGCTAACACTAGAAGTTGGTGGTATGCAGATTAGTTTGACTGACTAGTGGTGACACACATGATTATTTTAGCTTATTCTGATATTTTTTTTCTAACAAGATTTGATTTATACATGTGTTGTTTTTCTGCTTATGTGTACTGGAATAGGAACCTATGTTTACTCGATGAGTGATTCATAGGTTTGGCCTATATAGTTCCTATCTAGTATATGTTGAGTCATAGGTTAGGCCTATGTGTTTCTGTATAATGTATGTTCACCTCATAGGTTATTTATACTGCCTTGGTGTGTATCAAGATCTATTTGCGATATATGTTTTTCCTACTCACTAAGTACATAGTGTACTCACCCCTCCACTTTCCAACCATGCAGGTTAATTTATTGAGCTTGAAGCTCTGAGTAGATCGTGCGGTCTTTTGACATTTCGGGGTATTACTGCACATAGGTAGTTTACCATTTTGAACTTTAGTTGCATAGTAGCTCATGAACTATTTTACTATTTTTATTAGATTAATTATATTGATATGTTTTATGATTTTATAAATTAACTCTTGAGTATTTTGTTGTTGTAAAAGATTTTATATATGAACTTTTGATACTATTGTTAAGATTGCTTTGAGTAGACTTTAAAGTCCTGAAGTTATCTGAAAATTTTTGATGTGAATATAAAAGTGTGTATAAAATTGGTTGTAGGTATTTGATTGAGTTTTGGAATTTTTAAAATACAGCCGTTGTGCTGCCCAAATTTTTTTTAAAAAGAGAGATATTCAGTTAGCCTTTTATAGTCAGATTAAGGATACCATAAGTGTCCTTAACTCGGGTATGCGACGGTTGTCATTGGCCTCATGTAGTATTGGGTCGTGACATGGAGTGTTTTGATTTATCTAGTTTTGAATGGTTAGATTGGAATTGAATGACATGGTTACATAATTGTTAATTTGTTATTCTTAAAATTAGTATAGGCAAACAAAAAGTCTCTAATTTTGGTCAATTTTTTAGGAAGTATTATTCCACTTAAATCCCTGGGCTATACAACTATACCTTACTAACTTGATTGCTTATTCAACCTTTTTATTACATTAGAAAAATGACTTCAAAATTTAAGACTTTTGTATTTAATGCTTGTTTGAAAAATGACAATGTTTTGATGGGTTTATGCTGAATTAGTGTGGGTACTACATAAAGTCATTCCTTCAAATTCATTGTTAAGGAAGTGGTCCACAAGTGCAATTCAATTTATTTCGCAGAGTTCCTTTAAAGTTTTCAAAAATTAGACATTTGAATTAGTAATTTTACAAACACTTCCAAATATTGAAAATTTTAATCCTAAATAAACCTTTATTCATCAAATATCATATTTGAAATATGAATTTGTTAAAATATTAGATACTTTAGAATTTATTTAATGTTTATTTATTATTTAAATTAATTTATGATTATTTCAAATATATAAATTATAGATTATTATATGTATCCAAAATTTTCTTTAATTGCAATAAATAAATTTTGGTTGTATATAAAATAAGTGGTCCACAAGGAGTAGATATAAATAGAATTTTCTTAGTTATGGTGTCAACGATACAATCATACTACTAAGAAATAACCAAAGTACTTTGACACCAACCTCGTGGACATGGCCCTTGCATGTATGTTAAATGTGTTATATTACATATGATAGACATGCATATTGTGTAATTATGTATGGTTAATACTTGAATTGCTAGTTTTTGAATTATTGATGAATTGTGTTGGATAAAATTGAAATGTGATGGGTGAAATTGAATTATGTATGACATAATCATACAAAATAAGTTACATTAGATATGATGGACAACAATTATTGCCCATGACATGATGCAAAAGATCTTGAGCTCACAAATGGAGCTTTATAAGCAATCTTCTAGAGATTTTAAGATGTCAATTGCTATTTGACAAAAAGCAAAACTTTCCCCATGTATTAGCTTTTTCCCTTTTCATACTTGTTGAAAAATAATTATCATTTTATTTTGTTTATAACGCTACTTTTATTGTCTTGCAACTTATAATTTCTTAATGGGATCAATTCAAAACTAGTGTTCCAAAATTGTAAAGGTTTACAATTCGAATTTTAAGTCAATGTATGAGCCAGCAGCCTATGAAAGGAGTTGGAGCCCATTGGAATTCACCATTCCATGAAAAGGAATAGATTGGAGAGACTAAATGACTTGGTCTTTGTCTGTTACAATTTAAAGCCTCATTTGCACTAAATGAGATGCACTCCAAAGTTTCAACCAAAGATTGATTAAAAAGCCAAAATGTATCCCAAGGCTAGATGGTACTTTAATGGCTTATCTTTGATCCTAACAATTCCCAAAATAAACTCAACATATGAGCTAAATGGAAAAGTTATTTCGGTCTTGTGAGAAAGATAAAGATAATTGGCATCTAGGAGGAAGACAGAAGAAAAAAATAGCTAAAAATTGTGGGAGACAAAGAGAAAGCAACAACAGTTGGGAGAAGAAAAGTTTGTCGAAAATCTCTCAACTTTTGGACAAAATTAGGGTTAATAAAAACCTCTTGAATTGTCTAAATTGTCCTTGTGTAAATAAAGTCAAGAAACGTAGTGTAAGGGTAACTTAGTCATGAGGCTTTAAACACATCTTTATGTTCATTTCATAGACAACTCATATTATTACAAGGTTGGCCATGTAAATTTAATTTAAATAGCCACTTTCCAATTTATCTTATATTTCAAAATAATTAAATATTTGACCCAATAGCCATATAACTATACCATATAATTATATGCATTATTTTGTTGAGAAATAAATTTATATGATATGTTATACATATCAAATAAATTTATCTAGGATTAAATTTGTTATCTAATAACATTTATTCTAATACCATATGACGACCAAAATAATTTTAACACTTAAAATTACCGTTATCGTTATATTCATAACACCATATGATGTACTAGAATAATTTCCATTTTCTAATCAAATATTTTCTAGTGTGACCCATTGGGATCTATGTCATGTTGACAATAAAATTAAAACTTCTTTTATTCTATACATTATAATCGGTATCTAGCAAAATACATTATAAGTACTCAAATGACATAGATGATAAGTATCAGACACAAATCAAGATCTTGAAGCAATAATTGCCCATCTCAATTTTCTTATCTCATAATATCCTAAATAAATGCAAGATTAGAATATGTCATCCTGCCAATTTATTCCTTCTTGATCCCTAAAGTAAATTGTAGATATGATTAACTCCTTAACCATGTTGCATGCAAACAATATTACTTTATCAAAGGCCCATAAATATTATCGGTCATATCATATATGAGGGACAAAAGTATTCTTGATGAACAATTATCCTCTACACAAGTCATGCATACTGTGGCATTATTTTTATAGCTACTTGTTACAGTTAGCGTTAAACAATACCAAAAAATACGTGTTTCTTATGTAAGAAAATGAACATCTTTTACCATAGAATTCAAGACATGTATAAACATTAATGACATAAACTCAATCTTAATAATGTTCCATTTAAGGTTTGTCGAATATCATAATCTCCATTATGTATTTGTCTGATTAAACCGATAACTCCTTATCAAATGGTTGGTAGAACATCACCATCATTTAATCCACAAACTTCGTCAATTAATATTCCATGTTAATTACCAAAATTAGTGGCCATTATTTTCCATTATATGGTTTTACAATCCAAGACCTCAACTTGAATAATCCATAAATAATGACATCTCATGAAACAAAATAAACCATCCAATTCATGAACATTACTGTTAGAATACAACCATCTAATGATTGGCTTCTAGATCATAAAAATAACAATCTCCCTAAATACATCTCTGTGCATAAAAGCTCTAAACAAGTGTAGCGTCATAAACAAAATATATCTTTATGTATAAAGAAAACTATACTCAAATTCAATTACTAATGTATCTAATACCCATTGATGCAGTGTGAACTACATGTTTGGATTAAGAAAGAGGTCTTTTTCAGCGGGTCTGTTGTGTTCCTGATCGAATCATCTCTGTAAACCTTTTCATCACCCGTCTCTACGATCTCTCATGTGAAGTGATATCGCTGTAGAACATGCTTGGACCTTTGGTGTGACCTAGGTTCCTTCCCCTGAGCAATAGCTCCATTGTTATCACAATAGTGCTCAATTGGTCTACCGACATTAGGAACTACATCAAGCTCGGAGATGAACTTCTTGATCCAACATCCCTTTTTGATCGCTTTGGAAGTAGCTATGTATCGATGGTGGAATCAGTTATGGTCTATTGTTTGAAACTTTTCTAGCTCAAAGCTCCTCTATTGAGAATGAACACATACCCTAATTGCAATCTCATATCGAATACTATAATCTCCATTATGTATCTGTGTGATTAAACCGATAACTCTTCATCAAATGGTTTGTAGAACATCACCATCATTTAATCCACACAATAAACTTTTAGTGATCAATTAATATTCCATGTTAATGACTAAGATTAGTGACATTTCAAAGTAATCATTATTTTCTATTACAGAGTTCTACATTCTAAGCTTGAACTTAAATAATCCATAAATAATGAAAACTTATGGAACAAAATGATATAAACCATCTAATTCATGAACATAACTGTTAGAATACAACCATCTAATGATTGGCTTCTAGATCATAACACTAACAATTTGGTGATTTGAATTTGAATGATGATGATGATGAGGCTCCTCTCAATGATGAGGATTTTGTACCAAATGATAATTGGGATCAATGCAATTATAATGAGCACCCTTGCAGACGATTGATTGAAGTTACAGATTTTTGTTTCTTCATTTCTTTTAACTTTACTTATATTTGATATATGTGTAAAATTCTATATATGCAATGTAATTGTAAATGTTTTCATTTCAAGTTTCACTTCAACTTGGTTGTTTCCCCATCATGAACTCTTATTGTAAATTGTAATAGTTAGAGAGATAAGAATATTTATTGTTCCTTTTATTTGATGTTTTGAGGTGATTATTATTTATTATATGATGGCATTGTAATATTTTAAACACTTTGTATTATTCTTAATTTTATATTTATATGATGATTAACTTTTTTCATATTAATTACGGTTACTATTTATATGTGAAATATTTGAAAATTATTGTTAATAAAAATAAATAAATTGTTGTTATTTTAAAATTTTATTATTCTGATTTTCAGAGACAGGGTTGATAAAAAATTATAAAGTAGACAGTACAATATACTAATGGACAATTTTACAATTTTTAAAAATTCAAGGAATATTTCATAAATTTAAAAAATTGCCCAAAATAATACCCGATATTGACTGGTATCAGTACAGTACCTTACTAAAACCCAATCTGGTACTAAGGCTAGTACAGTATTCATAACATTAATACAACTAGAATTCTTAGTTAACATCTCGTTACCCATGTTAAGGCCCAAATAGTTTATATGTGAGTTTAGTGAGAAGTTAGAAAGTACATTTTATGTTCATGCATAATTTGGCATACATATACACTTGAATATTGAATTTTCACACATTGAAATGATTGTACATGCATTCATTGACATTTTTCGGATATAACTGATTCATAAATGTGATTTTATTGAAAATTATGGTTTTTATATGTTGAAAATTTATTTGGAGAGTATAAATTGCTCGATTAGAATTTCTAATGAAAATTTCTGAAAATTTTGGGTATTTTTGGACTAAGAAAAATGCCAAATGGCAAGACAATTGATAAATGGTAGTAGAATTAACAATCAAATGGCAATAGAAATTTTGATAAACGATTTTGGGATTTATTGACAAGTGTTAATGAAAATTTGGAGACAACTGGAGTAGGAATTGGAATTGGAATTGATTGGACTAGTTAAATAAGAGAACTAGTTTAAATCCATAAAAATCGAACATGTCACTTGCCAAGCCAAGCCTTTAAACTATTCTTTTAACTTGAAAGACCAAGTTATTGTTTTGTTCTTACCTCTTCTTCTTCGTTTTCGTGACTATCTTTACCTTCTTCATAAATTTTATTGCCAACCTCCACCAATGTTAAACCTAGCTCTCTTATCTATTAATTACTACTTCCATCTTGTTGTCTCTTTCATTTGCCACAAGAAAACCTAACCTAATCCACCTGCATGATGACCATGAGATGCATGAAAAATTAGGGATTCTTGGTGTTCTTGAAGGGTTTGAAGAATGTGAAGCTAGATCAAGTAATTTATGCCTTAATCATTATGGATAGTGTAAATGAAACATTTGTAATGAGTAATTTGAGATTGAATGATCATGACAGAGGAGTTGAGATATGTGTAATGTTGATGTTGCAATAAATATATGTACAGCAACAGAAGATCAAGTACAATACCTCCAGCCATTGTCTTCAGATCTGGATGTCTCTGTGCAGTTTGGAGCTTTTATCCTCTTCCTCAGTAGAATCGATGGTGTCAACAAAAGCTTAGGTGAAGATAGGGACCAAACCAAAACCAACGTTTATTTTTAAACAACACTTCCATACCCTACTGTCCATCACAGAGGCGGAAGGTTGAGGAAGTGGGTGACAAAACATATGCGGGAGTTACGGGTCATGATTAAATGGACCATATACAGGTAGGTAAGTAGGTAAGGTTTGACCAAAATTCTTACATTTTCCTACTTGGTCCATTTAACCCAAAACTACCACATATAACAAGAAATCAAATATATGAATCATGGCGATAGATTCTCTTATAGTGAGTAGTATCTTCCATGTATTACATATACAAAATTTCTCATTATTAGCCATTCAACTTAATGAATAAACCATATGTTTATTCTAGGTCCAAATCAAACAACATTTCTCAAAACCAATCAAAATATGTGTGCACAAAATTGACGAGAGAATATCAAACTGAATAAGAGTTCCATTGAATCAACAAATATACAACAAAATCACATTGTGGAACCAAGTCCCATATGCACTACGTGATCTTTAAACTGCTTAAGTGGCATGCCTTTAGTTAAAGGATCTACAATCATCAAATCAGTGCTAATGTGCTCTATGATAATTTTCTTTTCCTTTACATGTTCTCTTATGGCTAAATACTTAATGTCGATATGCTTGCTTCGACTTCAACTCTTGTTATTTTTGGCCATAAAGACAGCAGCGGAGTTGTCGCAATACAACTTTAACCGCTTAGAAATTGAATCAACAACTCTGAGCCCAGATATGAAACTCTTCAACCATACACCATGCGAGGTGGCCTCAAAA
>JANVCQ010000004.1:9569760-9583667 GCA_025531925.1 Erythroxylum plowmanianum
GTATCAAAAATGATTTCATTATAGTACAGATATATGTTGATGATATTATTTTTGGTGCAACTTCTAAGAAGCTATGTCTAGTTTTGAAAAGATTATGAAAAATGAATTCAAAATGAGTATGATGTTTGAATTGAAGTTCTTTCTTAGGTAACAAATTAAGCAAACCGAAGAAAAGATTTTTATTCATCATCAGAAATATATTAAAGAACTATTAATCAAATATAAAATGGAGAAGGTTAAACCTATATAAACTCCTATGCATCCGTCAATCCTCTTATCTAAGGATGAAGTAGGTAAGAAGGTTGATCGAACCCTTTTCAGAGGTATTATTACTTCTTTCCTTTACCTAACTACAAGCAGACTTGATATATTGTTTAGTGTTTGTTTGTGTGCAAGATTTCAAGTAGATCCTAGAGAATCTCATTATATTGCTATGAAAAGAATATTGAGAAACTTGGCAGGTTCTACTGATCTTTGTTTAATGTAAGAGAAAGGTAAAGATTATGCTAGAGATAGAATTGATAGAAAGAGTACAAGTGGAGGCTATCACTTTCTTGGTCATAATCTAATTCATGGTCAAGCAAGAGGCAAAGCTCAATTTCTCTATCTATGGCAGAAGCTGAATATATGTTTGCTGCAAGTTGTTGTTCATAGACGTTATGGATTAAGTATCAGTTGAAAAATTACTCCGTACAAGAAGATCAAATTCCATTCTTTTGTGACAACACAAATGCTATCAATCTATCAAAGAATCCAATACAACACTCAAGGGTAAAACATATTGAAGTTAGATATCATTTTATATGAGACTATGTACAGAGAGGAATCATTAGTCTACAATTTGTTGAGACGAATCAACAATGGGAAGATATCTTCACTAAACCCTTGTGTGAAGATAGATTCAAGGGATTCATATGAAACTTGAATATGGTAATGCTGAATGACCATTCGTCTGTCATATCATGACCCAAACGATTCATACAAGAAGAAGATAAAAAGTCGTAAGTTTTTAAGTAAACAGTAACGGTAAGTTATGAACGATAACTTTTCAAGAGTAAGTATAAGAAAGAAATCTTCTTAAGATTCTAAAATACATTATACTCTAGAATTTTCTTGAACAACAAAACTTTGTTCGACAGGAAGAACATCTGTAGAAGAAAAGACTGAGAAATTGTTTGATGTTTCAATAAAACCTAAGATGATTCTACAGAAAGAGGAAAGTCGGGCTCAACAATCATTACAACAAGTGTCATTGAAGAGAAAGGCAGAGACACTTCAATCAGAAAAATCCAAACAGTTAAGAAGGACACCAAGACTATTGACCTTACAATAACAAGAACAGAAGAAGAGGACATCTCTAATTCATGATGAAGATTTTGAAAAGCAAGATAAAAGACAACAACCTACTAGATCAATTGTCACTATTTTGCAAAGCCAATCAGCAAAATCATCTCGAGAGATTGAAATTAAAAGGAAGTTAGTGTTTGAGAGGAAGAAGGCTCAACAACAACTTTCTTTTAAACTGGCAGAAGAACTAAAGAAGTTGAAGCCAAATCAGAAGAAGGTTTCTTCATTTAAGGTTCCACAGAAGGCAACAACGGTTGAACATCAATTGGAACCTTATAATCTTACTCAACCATTCAATAAAAAGGATTTGAAACAGTACCTGTTTGAAGCAGAAGCTCAATTATTATTAGAGAATCTTCAAAAAAATTAGTCAAGGTACTAGTCGAACCTATACCGATTAATGATCAAACGATACATCTTCTATGCCATGAAGAACGAAGATTATATGGTGTTCTACGAGATGAGAAGGTAGAACCATATCCATTGAAGATGTCAAAGGATCAGTATACAATTTACCCAATTACGAGCAGAACTTTGATAAAAATTGTGCCAGATGTACAAACAATTTGCTCAACCCTTGTGAGAAATGAAGAAAAAGTGAAGAACAAGATGTTTCCTGAGGGAAATAAAGATGATCTCACAGAAGAGGAGATTCAAGTAGCTGTAAAGAACATAGATGATGCATGCAATGCAGCTCAACCTGAGGTATCTATGCACACCACATTTTAAAAGCATTAGGAAGTAAATTTGGAGTTTCAACCACAGATGAAAACTTCATGGTAGTTGGGAAAGTGCAAGAAGGACAGTACAATAGTATCTTGGTTGAAGGTATCAATTTCAATTTAGAAACCTTTGTGAATTTGGTCACACATTTTAGACCTTTAGGTTTCATACCTTCAATCAAGGATGTGTTACATCTTCTTAGGCAACTAATTATGAAACTACCTATACTTGATGATCTCGATCTTCTAGAAGCAAAACAATCTTTCAGTCTACACTCTATCAAAATTATAGAGTTAGACGTGTTACCTTCAGAATCATCTGCTGTTGAAAACCTTCATCCACCTAGTGAAATACACCAAGATCCTACTGTTAATCCGAATTTTTTGAAATATTTCATAAATTGGACGGAAGCACTTCATAGTCAAAGGGAAGCTCAGAAAGCATTAGCAAAAGAAATTAAGGAAGTTCATTTTAAAGTAGAAGAATTCGTTGATTCAATGGGTGATCTTCATGAGGAAGTAGCACTACTATGGGTTATTATTGAACAAGACCTCAAGATGATTCGCACTGGCATGCAACATATGTTTTATAAAGTTCTGAAGCATCTGCAATGAGAAATTTTTTATTAATAACAAATAGGGGGAGAAGGAGAAGGAGAAGGAAAAGGAGAAGGAAATATAGAGGAGAATAAGAAGAATAGATGGAAAGCATTATACATATCTAGTCAGCAATTCTTTTCTTATATTTTTCTTTGGTCCATTATTCATCGAAATACTATTTATCTATAAAGTTCATTTTATCTTATAAAATTATGATTATTTGTTATCATCAAAAAGGGGGAGATTGTTAAGTCAAGAGGGCTTGACTCCTATTAATTTTGATGACAATCAAATAATAATAATCTTAGAAATGTATAAACTATTTTAACAAGTTTGTTAAGTGTGCAAATAAATGCAAGTAACACTTAGGCAACATGAGACGAAGTTGAAGCATAAGACGAAGTGTAACATAAGATGAAGCGCAGCATAAGACAAAGTCGTAACATAAGACAAAGTGCAGCGTGAGACGAAGTCGCAATATAAGACGAAGCAAAGCGTGAGATGAAGTGCAACATGAGCCGAAGCGAAACATAAGATGAAGTGTAACATGAGATGAAGTGCAACATAAGACGAAGCGGAATAACAGATGAAATATAGTAACAGAAGAAAATTTATTCCAGACAATACAAAAGAAAGATATGCTAGAACAACAGTCAGTTAATTAGTTTGAGTTAGTTACAGGACTCAACTAATAACTGTTTCTAGAAGATTCAAGAAGCGGTTATCAAGAAGATGATTGGAGACTTAGGCTATAAATATTAGTTTGAGTCGAAAACTACAAATACACACATACAGATACATACAGAGAAACAGATAAAGAATTACTTGTGAATGTTTTGATATTAA
Organism: Erythroxylum plowmanianum; assembly: GCA_025531925.1. NCBI lineage: Eukaryota > Viridiplantae > Streptophyta > Magnoliopsida > Malpighiales > Erythroxylaceae > Erythroxylum > Erythroxylum plowmanianum. The sequence continues at coordinate 9,573,276 of JANVCQ010000004.1, forward strand.
CAAATTCAATATTCTTAGTGCAAAAAGAAGTGAGCAAACACATCTGTAACGTGAAAGCTCAAAAATGTTTTTCTTAAAGAGAAGGGAAGGCTAGAACCTGGAGAGTCTAACATAGCTAATAAAGAATACTTGTGTGAGAGACCTGAAGAGGCTCTACATGTGAAAGAATACTTGTAAAGTTGAAAGAGTACAGTGAAATCTCAAAAATACTCTGGAGACTGGACATAGCCCAAGATTTGGGTTGAACCAGTATAAAATCGCAGCGTCTATTCTCTAACCCTTATCTTTTAATTTTCTTGTGTTAGACGAGTAGATAATATTACTTGCGATTGCATTGCTTGTCAACTTTAGCAAAGTGTTTTTGTAATCATTTGAATTTTGGTAAAGAAATTTAAGAAATCTCAAAAGTTTAATATCCTCAAAAAGATTACACAATTCAACCCGCCTTCTTGTGTAGTTTACATATTATATCGGATTTATATATTAACAAGTGATTTACTTCAATTATGACCTTGTAAGAATGATAGAAATCGGTCCTCTTGAGGTATTAAGGATAGCCGATAAAGTGATGATGATAACAGATGATTGATAAAGATTGCATAAATATTATTGATGATAGTAACAAGAAATCTTCTTTCTAAGAAGAATTTCATTGGATTAGATTAAGCAGATCAGATGGTTTATATTAAAAATGATCAATGAAAGAACAAATCAAAAATGAATACGTAATGATTCAAAAGAAAATATTGGAGTCATATCCCTAGCAAAGACTTAAACATAAGAGGTAGAATATACTACCGAGAATGTATGTATTTTTGTTTGATGTAAAGTATCCAACTATATGAGTGCGTTCCTGAATTTGAGGAGATATTAATTACTAATATGAGGAGTATATATGTCTATGATATATTCTGTGTAAATGTGTTCGGGAGATACAAATTTGACTTGATGAATGTATTGCAACCATAGGAAGTTAAGTTTGCAAATAAATTGAAATTTATGGAGAAATTAGTATGAATGAGCAGACAGTATAATAATTCAATGCGAAATTAGAGGAAATCAAATGAATTGAGAAAATCATTCAAGAAAGGAAGTTAATTGCAAAATTGAAAATAATGTGAGACAATGCTACCTCATTGAGGAATTAGTTATTTAAGGAATTATGAGAACTAACCATGAGCATATGAAGTTTGACAATAATTGTTCGAAGTTAGCAATTGCCCCAACAGTATTATGGTATTGAAGATTAAAGCGATCCAAGCAAAAAATTTGATGATGTATTTAAGGTATTCGAAAAGTTAAGAAAAATAGTTTGAATACGTGAAGGAAAACGTGTAAAGCGTATAAGTAATGAAAGAAAAGAAAATTTTGAGGGGTTATACTGATATTAATTATATCATATGGATTTGGAGATTTATAGCATACAATGATGTTATATAAGAGATTTAGATAAAATCCAATGCAGCATAATAAAGTGATTCTACATGTATGGAGATAACTAAAAGTCCTATGAGTTGACTATTTGATACATGATTTAGAGCTGATATACTAATGATTGCTTTGAAAGTTTGGAGACAGTATATATAGGAACATCATATATATATATATATATATACAGATCATAAAAGTTTGAGAAAGTTATTGTGTTGAGCAAAATTAAATGCGAGACTGAGACAATAGATATAAATACTGAAAGACTATGATTGTATAAATGAGTAATTCCAAGTAAAGGTAGAGCTATATCTAATGCATTAAGTAGAAATTCAATATTAAGGTTATCAAATCTAGTGCAAAAAAAGGAACATAGAATGTGGAGTTGAATTTTGGGCAAATCAAAAAGCTATTTGCTATAGAATTACAGATCAGTTTCACATGAAAGGATTAACCAAGCTCAAATTGAGGATTCAGAAATCGTGAATCTTATTGAGAGATTTAAAATAGATCTGAATTTTGGGATCGAATAGGAAGAATGATACATTGTGATTGAAATAAGAAGTATATGTACTAATAAAGATGATTGAGCAAAGAGAATGTTAGAAAAGTAAAAATGGTAATGTAAGTTATACATCCTAGTAGGAATAAGCCAAAACATCATTTAGCGATTAAGAATGTCGAATCAAGTGAGTGAATGTTTAAATTGCCAACGGTGTTAACTGTCAGAGATATGCTTAAGGATTATAGTTTGAAGTTCACAGGAACATGAGATCAATGTATAGTTCTATTTGACTTTAGGCATCACAAACATTATCCTAGTGATTTCATTTGAATATTGTATGAGGATCTAGATGACAGAAAGAATCATTCACTTTTTTATTGTGATGATTAAGGCCTACTGAATTGGAGATGTTACTGATGGGTGAAATTAATCAATATTAGAAATTAAGTGATTCAAGAAAAATGAATGAATTAGGTGGATTAACGCCAAAGGCATGGAATACAGTAACATAGACATAAGAGTTAAGTGTACTGACACTATAGTAATGTGAATTATTAAGTGAAAGATAAATTATCTCTGAGAGTATCACCGTGCCAAGGTGTGCTCAAGTTAGGAAAAAGGATTAGTTAAGCCTGACATGAATAGGTCTATATGAAATAGTTATAAGAAGTGTTACTATAGAAAGATGTCTTAGATTCTTAATGTGATATATGTGAGTATGTTAAGAAATATTGATATGATATGATATTGGTGTTATCCACACAGGAGGTGGAAAATTGTGAGTAATCTAAAATATATTAAGGGAACAATTAAGATAATGTGATATCTAAATAAGTCATGGAAGGACTATTAAATCCGTTAATTAGGGTCATTGAAGGAAAATTATTTGAGTGATGAAGTTAAATAGAAAATGGAGAAGCACAAGAGGAAGCATACCCCTGCCCCTAGATCAATTAGGTAAGAATTTCGAGGACAAAATTCTTTTAGGGGGAGAATTATTAGACCCCAAAATTTTTTCAATTATTCTTGGTTTATTTATTTCATTATTTTTAGAATTGAGTCATTAATTTGATGGGTATAAATAAAGATTTGAAATTAGATGGAAAGATTTGAATTAAGTTAGAGTTAATATGGTATTTAAGAAGATTAAAGGAGTTAAGAGGTAAATGAAAGAAGGGGCAAAATGGGAAGACCAAAGGAGAGGAGGGTATTTGTGGAAGGACAAGACCAAAATGTGGTCCTATATTTAAGAGAAGGAGAAAACATGAATTGGGGTAGAAGAAGAGAAATAAGAAAGAGAAAGAAGAGAAATTTCAACCGTTGAGAGAAAAGAAGAGAAAACAAGCCAGGGTTTCAATTTTCTTAGCCTTCAAGAGAGATTTTGAGGGTGTTCAAGAAGAGAAAAAGGTAAAGGAAGAGAAGAGCTTCCATTTGAGTCAAAGATCTCTTCATTTGGTGAAAAATCAAGGAAATCAAGAAAGACAAGAGAAGCAAGAGTAGAGACATTTTGAGCAAGCCTATAAGCAAGGAAATCAAGGTAGGTTACATGTTTATAACAGAGTTATGAGCCATTAACGTTTTCACAAATCAAGAAAACAAAATTATTTCAACTACTTCATAAACATTACTTTTAAAGCTTTTGAGTGATTTGAAAAATCTTTATATGTTTGGTATATGAATTTTGTTGATGAATCTTAAAATGAGGACATGTTTTGAAATATTTATGTTATGCCTTGAAACATGACATGGCATTTTGTATGAACAAAAAGATGTGAAAGCATGAAAGTACAAGCATATGATAAAATAATTTGAGCATGAATATGTGCTTTTGTTTGGGTAAGACAAGAACCCGTTTCATTAGTCACGTGCACGTTGACCCATAACCTTCTCCCAGCTGCCCGCTTGAGGCCACAAAATCCTAAGAAATCAGACTCGTTTTGTTTATTGTGCAAACTTTGATTTCTTTGTTTTATTCCACAAAACTCTAAAGCCATTTGTTTGTGCATTGCATCATTGAATTGTCAAGCTTGTTGCATAATCTGAGTGTTCTACTATGTTGATGTGATGACACTTTGACTATGAGTTTTAAGCAAGAATTGTGAATTTGACTGAAAATTTGAGAACAAAGCATTTTATAAATTCACTATGACTTTTATAAGAAAAATGAACATTTCAACGATTTTGCTTATTCTTTATTGTAAACTTGTTACCTATGAGCTTTTAAGCTCACCCCCTTTTATCCCCTATTTAGGTAATAGTTAAGAGATCCAATGATCAGGAGCCTAAGGGAAAATCTCCATATTTTTTATTTTGTACTCAAAGTTGATTTTAGGAAAGCAACAAGTTTGTTGTTCAAGAACTTTTTGTAATTTGAGATTTTGAGACGATAATGTAATGTGGCTTGGAATGCCACTAAAGATTTGTAAAACTTTGTTCTTTTGATGTTAATGAAATGTGAATGGTGTATGGATGATGTGAGTTGAAGTTAGACATACGTGAAGAAGTAATCAATTTGAGTTGATGATTTTGGAACATAAATCGTTGATATATATATATATATATATATATATATATGTAAGCATAAGCAAGATACTATGGAAAGGAAGATAGGAATTATGACTGATCAAATGTCGTTGAAGGTGATGAGGCAAAGGAGTTGAGATTTAAACAGTTTAATAAAGTCAATTTGGTAACTGAATGGTTAAGCTCAGGACATTCCAAGTTTGTGAAATGTAAAATTTCAAGTCTTCCATAAGGAAAAATTCATGTTCTGAGTTCAGGGGAAAATCTGAAATGATCTAGGTTGAATTTGACAAAGTTGTCTTCATATATGTTGTAGATTATCTTTCTAGCTTTCCAATGGTATATAGTATGAAATTTTTAGACATTAGAGTCGAAAGCTATGACCCTTATAAGTGGAGATGCTCAAGAGTATAGGACGTATTGTCTAGTGAAGAAGTATCGTCTAGTGATGACTATCGTCTAGTGACGATGTATCGTTTGGTGATGATGTGCCATCTAGACGCATCACCTTATAAGGATGCTTCTTCTAGTGAGGACTTATCATCTGGTGATGATGTGTAGTTTAGTGAGGACGCATCGTCTGGTGAGGACATATTGTCTGGTAAGGACGCTTCGTCTGGTGAGGACATATCGTCTAGTGAGGATGCTTCGTCTAGTGAGGACGCTTCGTCTAGTGAGACATATCATCTGGTAAGGATGCTTCGTCTGGTGAGGACATTTCTTCTGGTGAGATGTATCGTCTACTGAGGATGTATCGTTTGGTGGGAACGTATCGTCTGGTGATGACGTATCGTCTGGTGATGATGTGTCGTCTAGTGAGAACGCATCATCTAGTGAGGACGTATCGTCTGGTGAGGACACATCGTCTGGTGATGATGTATCGTCTGGTGACATCATATTGTCTAGTGAAGATGTTATTTCTTCTAGTTCACTGTTCATCTGACCCTATATGTTGGTCCAAATTTGACCCTCTAAACGATAGACTCTGTCTCCAAGGTCTTCATAAAAGTTGTAGATCTTGAAGTTCTCTTTCAAATCGTCAAAAAAAACATCTTAATCTAGCCTCTCTTGTGAAATTTATGGCAATTTTCCCTATTCGTCTGACCCTTCGTCTAGCTTCATCTGATCCTATCGTTTGGTCCAGAACAAGTTTTATGACTCCAAAACTTGGGCGTCGGAAGCAGGGTCCAACAGTTGTGGTATCAGAGCAAGAGTTGGGTTCCGGAATTGGTGCCTTGCACTTAGTGACTAATTATGCATTGACACTGGTTGGTGATTCCCAAATGTCATAAACAATCTAATAACACCTGAAAGGGAGAAAGAGTGTGTTCTTACTAGAAATATATTTTTAATCTATTTTTTTGATATGATCCTCACCAATATGACTAGTAACATTCAATACCAATATGAGTAGGACTAGGAAATGTTTTATTAAAAACAAGTTTGGATGAATAACATGAGTACGAAAATGCAAAAATGATATAAATCGTCACATTCATATAATAGAAAGGATTAAGAGTGATAAGCTTTTAGTGTTTGATTGCCACTAATAAGCTATATAAGATCGCCAGTGTTTAGAGAACCTAAAGTAAGAGTTACTCTAAAAAGGTTAAAGAAAATCTCATTGAGGTTTTTGATTAATCAATAATAATGATGAACTATTAATTACAACATTAGGAAAATCATTTATAAGAAAAAAACTTTATGAAGTAGAGTCCTATAAGGAAAGTATCATCTTTAGCATAATTTAATTACAAAAAAACTAAACAAATTTGAACAGTCAATTCCTTCTGAACAAAATTCTAAAATTTCAGTCAAACTAGAACATCTAAATATATAAGTTTGGTGTCTATCTAACTTTATAATTGATATTGATTAGCTTCTATAACTTTGTAAGTGTAAAACACAAATGTGTCTAATGTCGGTCTCATTTTATAACTAATAGTTTGCTTTTGAAATTTATTTTGGATATAAACATGGCCAATACAGCAGTAAAATGATATTATATTATGGAACCCTAGTCTAATATGGCAACATATAGGTGTTATATTACCTCATTCTCCAATGTTCAATTTCTAGCAACTTTTGGCACTTTATTTGAACTATTTACAAGTTATAAATGCCCTTCTTCATATCTTCCTAACTTAGTAGATTATGTAACTTGAATAGATGTTTTATTTCCATCATTTCCTCTCTCCTCAAAAGATTTATCCTCAAATTAGCATCTTCCTAGAATTTATTTATTAGTAATAGTGCAAGGGGATTGGTTTGCCATTCATGGTAAATGAATAGTGATTCTTGTACCTATCATACATCGATCTCTTATTAAATTGTTAAGAATGCCCCTAAAGAATTTAACCCATTAACATTAGCACCAGATCCTTATACCTCCCAATTGAGGAAGAAACTAAAACTTCCTTTGTGACCCTAACCTTTTTACTGTCATTCAACTATTGTAGATTGTATAGTTTAGAGTGTTTTGTAGTTGCAACCATAACTTCTCCACTAACTCCCCACTATCTATATTCGAATAACTTCATCTAGCTATGATTATATTACAAATTTGTTCGTCAGTGGGACACCTTATATAGAAGAGATTCCTTTGTTGTTCATTCACATCATCCTCTCCCATATACATACTTAATACCCTCCTAGTGACTAGAATCCTCCTGTCTTTGAGCCTCTTCTTCCACATACATACTTAATACCCTCCTAGTGATTGGAATCCTCTTGTCTTTAAGCCTCTTAGAACACTCATCATCATTAGCATCCTTTAAACTAGTCATATCATTATCCGCTTACTTTTTCCCTCCTGGAAACAAACTTTCCATCCTCCCTCATCATCATCACTCTTTTATTGAGATGTTGTGAAGCTATATATCCTCTCTCGAATAACTTGAAGCACTTGATATCTTTATTCTCGTTGTTAAAGAAGGATCATTTTTAGCTTTCTCTCTACCTAGTGCTTACACCTTCATTTTTAGTTGCTTCATATTTTGGCCTTAGATCTTTGTGTCTTTATTTTTACTTCGTAGTTGATCTATGATGAAAAACCTACACTAGCAACACCATAAAGGTTAATATGCCTCTTTTTTAATTGTCTTTCTTCCTTTGTGACCATTTGAGCTGCATCCTTTAATACTATGTAGTTGTGTAACTTGATGACATTGATAATGTTTAGATTTAGTCCATCAATGATTTAAGCTATTATTGCTTCCTTATCTTCCTCCATATTCTCCTTAACAATGGAACCTCCATCTCTTTATGGTGCTCCTCCAAACTCTTACAACCTTGAGTTGATATCTGTCGCCTTTGATAGAGATCCTTATAATAAGAACTTACCACAAAATATTTTCTCATTATTATTTTCATCTCCCCCCACTTCTTGGTAGGAGGCTCTCGATTTCTTCTTCAAATAAGGATATATTGATCTCATTAATCCACAACATAATCACTATACTCCACAAATGCCAATTTAACATTTTTCTCTTCAAAAAATGTTGTAATAATTAAAAACTTAACTACATTTATTTTAAATTATGTAAATCTAATCAAACTTTTTTGTTTAATTTAGGTTCATTTCATTTTAAGTCATTTATGTATCATGTTTCCCTTTAAAAATTCATTTTTATTTCTAATTATTTATCAATTTTTTAAATTCACATATAAAATCTTTTTTATTTCAAATTCCTTAATTTTATAAAATATTTTCAAAATTGAAGTAACGACTCTAGGTAGATTAAATAGGTTTCCCCAACATCTTTCTTATTTTACAAATCTACATATGAACTCTTCTTTTTGTCATGAACCTTATTTCTTCCTTAGTTTCCTTTATATCTTCCCTTATAAGGTAGATTTGCAACTTCATTGTACTTGTTCTTTTTATAGCTTCCTTTTCTATTTCAAATGTTCTCCACATGTTAAAGATAAATTGTATGAGTTTGATTTTCTTATAAGCTCTCCAATTTCTATCATCAAAGGGCATTTTGGTTTGCTTTTCCAATTAGAAAACTTATAAATTAGAAGTTTCACTAATTGTTAGTAAATCATGAACTATATTTTTCTTCTACATAATCTACATTTTTTATATCTAAAAGGAACAAGTCTCTTATGCTATAGTGTTAAATTTTCTTCAAAACTACTATAAGCATGCTGCCCACTTATGTTCCACTTTTTTATAAATAAAATTTCTCACATTTTGATAAACATATCTAACGAAGATGATAAAAATAGTAATGAAGTTTAATGAATATTATGTTTAATAATATTTCAGTCTAAGTATATTTTGTAAAGTTTTAGGTGCAATTAATATATCTATTATAAATTTCATACCTAAAATTGTAGAGGTACCTCTACCATTCTTTTTCCTTTCACTTCTAACCAATCACCATTACCTACATATAGTCAAAAAGTATATGTTTTGTCAAGACTTTTGAATACCTTCTTATTATTTTCCACATTATATGAACATAAACTATTACGTAGCCAATTATGAACATCAACTATTGTCACGAAATTTCCAATTGTATCAAAGAGGTTCTCATCAGAATGTGCTTCTACCTCAACAACTTTTTCTTAATGCTCCTACTACTATTTTACTTATATATAACTTCTCAACATGTCTTAGCTAGTTACAAGCACTGTATTTCATATTAAGCCTCCACTAATAACAGTTTTCAGTGTGGCTCATCTTTATGTAATATAAACAAAGTGGAAACTTGCCTATTTTTTTCACTACTTTTTAACCCATCATTGTCTAGTTTTACTTTTCTTTCACCAAATTACTTCTTCCTTCCATCTGCACTTTGTCTTTTCATCCTTCTGTTTGATTATAAAAGCTATAATTGATAATCATTTTTGGCTTAAAGCTCTTATGTGTTCAATAAATTTTAAGTTATTAACTGATTCTAGGAACGAAAAGTTTAATATATTCTTTATTCCTTTTAAAAAGAGATTTTAGAGTCAAATTTCTAATGGAAACTCTCTACAGCTTTATTAACAAAGCTAAAGTAAGTTATCTATTCTCCCAATAGCCTAATCCATTTATTACCTTCATGAGATTTTCTATGTATTCCTTGATGTTTTCGATATCATTTATCATAAAAATATAAAATTCTCTCTAAAGGCTGAGAACGTTAATGTTTTTGGATATATCGTTGCTTTGAAACTCCTTCTTTTTCTTATCTTAACCCTCTTTCTTAGTATTGTAAGTTATGATTGTTTAAAAAATTTTGTAAAAAATATACATATATAACTGAAAGCATCTTGCTTTTACTTCTCTTTACTATGTATTTCGATTTTGTTCACAAGTAGATTATAAAAATTTATGTTATTTGCCTCTAAACTTCTACCATATCATGTATATGAAAGGCTCAAAGATAAAATCTATTTTTATTATCCAATCAGGGTAATTTTTATCACCAAAAATAAAGATATAGGAATAAAAAAACTATTAGAAGTCATGCTTAACTTTTAGCGTTTATCTCATTACAAATAAAAGTAAAGCTTAGTTATTTTCACTATTTAAAAGGACAAACCATTAGATTAATAAAATTTTAAGGAATAACAAATTCACAAGTCTCGAAAATTTTAAAAGTTTTCAATTCAAAGTTTAATCTTTTAGAGCTTCAATTTAACTATAAAAATTTTAGAAATTTTGGTCCATTCAATTGAAAATATTTTCTACATTAATATTTTGATATTACGTCTATAAAAGTAAGTGAATTTGAACACGTGAACATGGTATTGACTCTTATTTGACGTTTAACATTTATGCCTTTTATCTAATTATCTAATAACTCTAGCAAGTCATTTTTCCTAATGTAGCGCCCCCTCACCGTAGGGTACACATCGGGACGCCCGAGGGTCGCTCCGACACGTATCCCACGATAAAGGTGCACTACCAGAAAATTCCGCTAATAATCCACATGGCA
>JANVCQ010000004.1:9590556-9603333 GCA_025531925.1 Erythroxylum plowmanianum
CCCTCTTAATGACATAATTGAGTCTTGTTTCCTTCATAAAATATGTAGAGGGTCTTTTTATCTTTTCAGGGAGGTATTATTTTTCCGAATCGGAGTTAAGAGTAAAAAGTTATGAGGGTCGGAAATTGGCCGGTTACTATTCATATGGTCATTTTATGCACTTTTCATTTGGTAAGTTGCTAGAAAGCAACTTTGGACCGTCTAAAGAACCGAGCTAAGTTTTTAAGTATGAAAATGGACGGGATCCGACATCAGTTGGGCTCTGGAAACGGGGTCCAACAAATCAAGCAACAATCTAGGTTCATTTCAAGTCTTAATTAAGTCTAAATACAGAAATGTAGAGTAACTTATCCTTATTTGATTCAACAAATTCACAAAATCGAAATTATCATTTAAAAGCTTTGACCACTATCCTAGGGGATTTTCCCACGATCGTGGGATGAGTACCCCGATTATGCACTATCCAATTTCCCTCACTTCTCTATGAATTTCATCTACTTAGGATCATCATTAACACTTCAATTCTTCCAGAATTCATACTCTCAAAAGCTACTTCAGTTTATGTTAATATAGCTTCCATCTTGGTTACATTAAAGCTCTCTAAATTCTATTCATTTATGTCACTAACAATCATTCTTACACATACACTAACATCCCCATTTTTTTCCAAATTCAAAAGAAAACTCTTTCATATCAAATTCATAGACCATCATAACAATCCATTAATTATACCTCAGTTATACTTTAATTATACCTCAATTACTCATCAATTTCATCTTAATTTCTAGCTCAAAATCATTCATTTAATAGCCCATAAACTATTGTTTTTCATGTATGCTAAACAAAACAGAAACTACCATTCAAACATCATCTTCCAGCACACATTTAACACTAATACTTCATTCAATCAATCCCTAATTCAATCATCATCAAGTTCTATTATTTTATGTCACCAACATCTTAGGACATTTGTCACTCAATCACTACTGCCATTTGTTACTTAATTTTGTATGCCAAATGTCACTCATTTTATAGGCTTAGTCATCCTAATTTTTTATGTGTCAACTTGTCTTACCACTTGACAGTTTTCCAAGACTAAATGTACATTTTAATTCATCAATATTCTAATTGTAACAATTAACTCCAAATTACTAATTATAATCCATCAAATCAAAATTCAAGAATAAAAAATACACAATCACATCATAACTATTTTAAACTTTTCATACCTCAAAAAATGTCAATTGAGTGCAAATACTATCTTTGTAATGTTTTCTAAATTAGCATTCACGTGCGTATAAGCTCATGTTATGCATGTGAATGAAATGCACCTTATAAATTCTAAAATGATATGACTCAAAAGTCTAACATTCTAACCCTCAGTAAGTTTTGAAAACTGGCTATTTCAGGGATTTCGTCAGGAGGGAAAGGCCTTTATTAGTGGGATTAATCAAAACCAAAATAAAGTTGGAGAATTTTGTTAATTTTTCATTAAGCTCATATTGGTAAATGATTACCAACCATCATTTTGTTTATAAAATCTTTATTTGTTATAAGTCTGATGAGGTCTCTATGGAGCTGTTTTATTCCACAGGCCAATTGATGCATATAAAACTATAACATCACATTTCCATACTAAGGGTGTAGCACCCCACTCTTGCAAGACACGTACCTGACATCCTAAGTGATATCCAAGCGTGTACCTCGCTAGGGGTGGCATGCTAGAACAGTCAATAATTGAAGTCATTACAAAATTTTCAAAAATGTTACAAACATATGTGAAAAATCAATGATCAATTTGACCCATTTTATTCATAAACATTTTCAATAACAAGAGTTACAATCATTATACAAATCATTAGAATTTTACTAGTCACTTGGGCCTATTACAGATACAAAACACTTTAGTCATAATGTCATTACATTACAAAATCATTCATATACACATTGTATAATATTTGTGAATACATATTTGGATACAAAATAATGAAAATACATATGCAGATGTGAACTAATTCCGATCTCTATCTCTTACTTAAATGTAGTGGCTAGACTCCAATTTGTCTAACTTGAGATCTTCTCTAAGCCTGACAAATATTGGAAAATTTAGGTTGAGTTTTACGAATTTAGTGAGTGGACCATCCTCAATGGCTCACTCGATCACATAATACATTAATTCATATAATCATATAATTCATATTGCTTCATTAATTCATCATATTGACTCACATACATTTCATATTCACTTAAAACATATATCACATTATGAAATCAGTCAAACTATTTAAATCATACATATTAGATGCATATGTAGTGCTCGTGAGACTCACTTTCAATTTGTTATTGTTGAAATCGAGTGTCTATAACTGTCCTGTATCCATTGTGGATATTAGGCTCATTGATAACTATCCCGTATCTGTTGGGGATATTGGGCTCACTATGTATAGTGAGCCTTTGGCTCTTAATCACATTCTAAGCTCTAAGATCTTTTTCACTTTCTAAGCTTTAAGCTCTTTTTCAGTGGCTACCTGGTCACAACAACCTTTATGTTATCATGTATTCGTGTAATGAAATGCATCATTTACATAAGATCAATCAGTCACTTTATTTCACTTTACATATGTCATCAGACCTTGGTCCAACAGTCAACATTTAAGTTAATAATCACTTATTTCATTCATATGTACATTCACATTTTTCTTTAAAACTTGGTCCGACATTCAACAATCAAATTAAGTATCACATAGTTAGTCCAATTCAGATTCAATGATCACTTCCAATATTATTCATGCATCAAACGCCTCGGATATTCAATGTCCAGAATCAGTACAATCACATTTACATAATCATTCAATGCAGAATTCATTAAAGTAAGCCGTTGACTCACAGTACACTCTAGATTAGCATTAAATTTCATCATCCGGAAACATTTGGATGCAAACGTTCTATTCTGTATCATCATTATGCAAAACACATATTGCATACACATTATTAATTGCACAATCATATAAACATTCAATCGTACACATATGTATATGTGTTATATATAATGTATGCTCAATGACAATCCCAGATATATTATCTAAATTCACATCTTAAGCTCAATCTCATTTCATAATCCATATATGTCTAATTGAACTTAGGTTTACGCTTCATTTGTACATGATCATTCTAAGTTCACCATTCAATCTTTTTCCTTTGTATGTGTCTAGATTATTCTTAGGATTACACCTCAAAAACATTTGGTTATTCTAATATTATAACTCAATTTTTTGTCATTCCTTTTCTGACATTATATGCTCCCATAATACCTAATTCTCATCCATATTTACTTAATACATATTACTCAATTCCTTTGAATCATAACTACATTCATATGAACATCTTCATTTCCATTATACTCATACCTTTGGTACTTTGATATCATCCATTTATTCACTAAGTTATAACCCCAATTATCACTTCAAACATATCACACATTAATAAGTTAATCAAAGCATCATTCTAAGTTCAATTCAAGCTCCATTTAAGCCTTAATTAAGACCCAATGACCAGTGAATGTCCGTTAGGTGGACATCCATATCCGTTGGGCAAACCTTCACAGTTCACTTACAGAAATTTGAAAATTTGACCCTCTAGAAAGCAAAATCTCTTCTCAGGTTTTTATAAATTTTGTAGAACTTGAAATAATCTTTCAAAGAATACTTAAATGACCTCAATACGAGTTCTATAGAAAAAGTTATGGCACTTTCCCTAACATATATCCAATTGCATCCTTATTTTCCAAATTTCAAATTCTTTACTTACTACATTCAATACCTTATGCTTGGTCTATCATTTCTAGTTTAATTTTCTCATCATTTCCCTATCATTCTAACTCCATTTCAACTCAATATCATCCATAAACAAATTATAGTCCATGATTGATCATGAATACTAATAATAGAATATACATATATATATACATTCATCATCAACTTTCTGCACATATTCAACCTCATTTCCACTTTCATTTCACTTCTAACTATGACCTTAATTCATCTCATTTTAAGAGCATAACTCAACATCTTGGTTAACATAACTTTCAGTTTCCTTATACCTTTAATTCACAATTTATAACATCTACATAATAACTCATCACTCATGGTTTTCATACTCTTAAAATAGGATATAATCACATGTATTCATCCATTAATTTGCTGCACCCAGTATACAACTTCAAGTCAAAATTTTAAACTCTTATAAATAGAATTTAAATTCGATGTCTTCATGAAAAATGCCTCCATATGTCTCTAATTTAATCCAAATTAAAAATCATTCCATTTGGATATCTATAGAACAAGTTATGGCTAAATTACAAATGCATAATTAGTGGAAAATGTTACAGCTAACATTTTTCCATCACACTTTAAACCATTTACTCAATTAATGCAACATATTATCATTCCATAATCTATTACCCATCAAAACATCAAAGTAAGAAATTAATCCACGACATTACTCATTCACGTTTTAGCATATACCCATCCTCATTTTATGAACATTTAACCTGTAACTATCATCAAATATGCTTCATTCATCAAAGCCATGAAGATTAATAGGTTACTTACCTGATTTACCAAAAGCTTCTTCAATCACCATAAAACCCTAGCTCCTCCATCATATACAATCATCACCCTTTTAAGGTGGAATAGGTTGGATCTTCTTTAGTAACAAGATGGAGAAGACAATGAATCTTAAAGAAACAAAATGAAAGAGTTGAACAAAAATTAAAATGATGACGGTGAGGTAGGAAGGTCGTGAATGATGAAGAAAATGAAGAAGATGGAGATGAAAGAAGTGTGTATCATAATTAGCCAGTGAAAGACCGAAAGACCATAATATGGTCTTTCACTTAATAAAAATTTTGATTTAAACAAGTGGTGTGGCGAGTGACACTTGTCACCTGCCACATGTTAGTTTCTTATGATCCTCTTTTGGTCTTTTAATCTACTAGTCCATTTGTCTCCAATTTTCAACCTAAATTTCTCCCAATTTTCAATAACACTTGTTATTAAATCTCAATGTCATTTATAAAAATTTCCACTATCATTTGACTCTTATTTCTACTACTATTCATCAATTATTTTGCCACATGACATTTTCATAGTCCAAAAATACCCAAAATTTCACTAAAAATTATGAGTCAATAAATATAGTCTCCAAATCAATTCTTAACACAAACAATTCACAAATCCAAATATAATCACATTTATAGATCAATCATACCTAAAAATGTCAATGAATGCATATACAATCATTCTAATGTGCAGAAATCAATATTCACGTGTGCGTGTGTATGCTAACATTATGCATGAGCATAAAATGCAATTTTCTAATCTCTCATTGTTATTTTCTCAATTACAGAAATCTAGGGTTATAACCCTCAGTATGAAAACGAGATGTTACAAAGGGTTAGAACCCTAGATTTGTGTAATTGAGAAATAGCAATAAGAGATTAGAAATATGCATTTCATGCTCATGCATAATGTTAGCATACACACACGTGAAATTTGATTATTACACACATTACACTGACTGTACATACACTCATTTGACATTTTTCAGGTATAATTGATATTTAATATGATTATAATGTGAATTGTGGATTATGTGTCTTAAAAATTAAGTTGACGTCTATAAGTAATGATTTAGAATTTTTGGTCAAATTTGAGAATATTTTGAAATTTTTGGATATTTTTAGACTAGGAAAAATGTCAAGTGGTAGAACAATTGATAAATGGCAGTATAAATAAGAGTCAAATAGCAGTGGAAATTTTTATTAATGACATTGGGATTTAATAACATATGCTATTGAAAATTAGGAGACAACTGGATTAGAAATTAGGTGACAAGAACTAGAGATCAATGGTAGTGAGTACTATTAGTAAAAGATGCTATTTGGATTTTTGAGTGATAAGTGTCATGACATGACACTTACCAAGTATTAAATTCATCATTCATTACATTTGAAAGACTATCTTGCTTTGTCTTTCATGTTGCCATGTGATCTCTTCTTCATTTTCTTTTTCTTTACTCACGATCTTCTCACCCTCACCCTCATCACATTGAGATCTTGCCTTCCTTCACTTTGTTTCTTCAAGTTCTTTGCTATCTCTTCCTTTTGTAACTAAAAACCTGGTCTCTCCCTCATATATGAGGATGATCGTGTGGTGCTAAGAAGCTAGGGTTAAGAGTGATTTGAAGATATTGAAGCTTAAACAAGTAAGTAGTACGTTATTCTTCTTGATATGATGAATGAAACATGCATGATGATAGAAGGTGATATTGGAGTAAAACATATGTGTAGAAAATTGATGATGAATGGGTACATGTATATGTTTTGTTTTTGGGTTAATGATCAAATATAGATCATAATTTATTAGTAAATGATACTGAGATAAAATTGTGAAAGGAATGAAGAGGAAATAATGGGGACATAAGCTAGAAATGATAAACTAAGCAAAAGAGATGATCTAAGATGAAAATGATGATGAAGGGTGTTGAAAAATGTGCAGATGCAATGTTTTCTATGAACATACATCTATATTTTAGCCATATATTAATCTGTAGACATCTAAATGGGATGATTTTATTTTTATATTAAACTAGAGATACATGGATATATTTTTCATGATGAAATCAAAATTTAATTTTGTCTCTAAGAATTTCAAAATTTGTCCTGAAGTTGAGCTTTTGGATTCTATTATGGTTTGGGAATAGTATACAATATTTAAGGTATAACTTGCAAAATATTGAACCAAATTGCATTAAATTAGTTTCATTAGAAACTTAAGAGACAAAGGAACAATTATTTAGATGACATTTTTGCATAAATCCTTTATTTTTTTTGTCAAAATGACCATGCAAAGTTGACGCAAAGGTCTACTTTGAGAAGAGCCAAAATGAAGCTTAGATAAACAAAATGGATCATTAAGAGATTGCACGATCGTGACAATGAAGGATCAATTGGAAGTGCACGTTCATGCACAGTGAAGGTATACTGATATTTGACAACTTTGAACATCCTTCACTCTTTTGGCCATAACATCTTCTCCTGACCTTCAATTGACTTGAAATTTAGATCAAGAACTCTTAATGCATTGTGTTTCTTCGCCACAAAATTTCATAGCCTTATGAAATTGTTAGGAAATGATTGATAATGAGTGATTGATGAATTTAAGATGAAATGAGCTAGAATTTGTTAATGTTACAAATTTCATGAAGTAATCGAATTTCAATTCTGTCTTTGAGAATTCCAAAATCTAGCTTAAAGTTGAGTATAGAGTACTATTATAGTTTAAGAACAGTCTGAAGTATTTTGAGTATAACTTTCAAAATAGTTAATCAAATTGTATAATTTTAGTGTTATTAGAAAATTAAGACAAAGGGGAACAATTTTACAGAAGAAAGTATTGCCTAATTACTCCATTTTTCTTGTCATAATGATCATGCAAAGTCTACCCGAAAGTCTATTTTTAGAAAAATCTGGAATGATCAATGGTGTTATGAACTTAGATTCAATTTGTTTTATTGAGGTGTAAACTAAGTTCAAATTATACTTATGTGAGTGCTAGTATATGAATGATCATGTGATGAGAATAATGGAAATATACCCGGATTGTCATCGAGCATGCATTATACATAATCCATATGTATACATATGTGCATAAATGAGTACTTACATAAGTGTGCAAATTTGGAATATGTCTACATGTATGCTACATGATGTAGAGAGCATTTAGACCATCAACATCCAGATGTTGCCGAGACTTTGAGGCAATAGCTTTTTGGAGCAACCTGTGAGTAACCTAGACCGTCTCACTTAATTACTTGTTTGTTATACATTCTTTATTGAATTATTCTATGAATATGATTGTGTTGATTCTGGACTTGAAAGTCCGAGGCGTTTGATGCATGGATTTGATATTAAAAGTGCTACTTGTATATGAATCTGGCCGAAATGAGTATACTCAACAATTTTGTTGAATGCTAGACTAAGGATCGATGATAAATGTGTTTTGAATGTGAATATGAAATTATATGATTAATTGAGAATATGATGCATTTCATTACATGA
The DNA here is from genome assembly GCA_025531925.1 of Erythroxylum plowmanianum. Lineage (NCBI taxonomy): Eukaryota > Viridiplantae > Streptophyta > Magnoliopsida > Malpighiales > Erythroxylaceae > Erythroxylum > Erythroxylum plowmanianum. Next base: position 9,598,676 of record JANVCQ010000004.1, read on the forward strand.
ACGCATGAAAGATAAAGACGGTTATAATGGGAGTCGTCAGTATAATAAGCTTAAAACTCAAAATGTGATAAGAGCCCCTGGCTCAGTTGTGATTGTACCCAGTATCCATTAAGGGATATGGGACATTATTTGATATAAGCCTAGTATCCATAAGGAATATGGGCTAGTGAAAGGCACTTGATCACAACAAATTAATAAATGAAGTGAGCCTCATGTGCATTGCACTCATAACTGATATGTTTATTATAAATGGTTGAAATGATCAATTTGACTGCTCTGAATGTGATATGTGTTGATGTGAATTATTTGGTTACATAAGTTACTGTATTGTATGAATTAAGTGAACCATCGAGGATGGTTACCTCACTGATTTTGCAAAACTCACCAAAATTGTAACCTTATTTTTAAGACTTAGAGGAGTTACCCCATTAGACAAACGGGAGTCTAGTCACTACATTTGCGTAATAGATAGAGGTCGGGATCAGTTTACGCTTGCATATGTATTTCATTATGTTGTATCAAAATGTATTCACAAATATTGTATAAAATGTATATGAATGATTTTATAATGTAATGACATTATGACTAAAATATTTTGTATCTGAAATAGGTCCAAGTGACTAATCAAATTCTAGTGAGTTATATAATGATTGTAACTCTTGTAATAAAAAATGTTTATGAATAAAACGGTCCAAAATTGATTATTGATTTTCCATATATGCGTGCATTGTTTTGTAAATTTTTGTAATGAGTTTGATTGTTGATTGTTCTAGTATGCCACCCTTGTGGGTTACGTACTCGAACATCACTTAAGATGTCAAATACGTGTCTTGTAAGAGTGGAGTGCTACAAAAACTCTCCTTCCTGAGTGAGAATTATATCATTATTGCCTCTATTCTTTATGCTAGCAATTTTGGATTCCAACGAGTTGCATTATGGACTGATTTACAAAATGTTAGCAGGGATATTTGATTGCCTGGATAATATACAAGGACTTTAACTCTATTTTGTATCGATATGAAGCTAATGGCAATTGTAATATTAGAAATACTGAATAACTCATAATATATGTGGATCAGTTAGGGGTGACAGACTTAAGGTCTGTTAATAACAAGTATACTTGGTCCAACAAATAAAGCTCAAATTGGTTCATCCAAAAGAAACTTGATCAAGATCTAGTGAATGGCAACTGGCTTACATAATTTCCTAATAGTAATTTAAACTTCCTTGACCCTTTAATCTCAGATCATACCCCAATTCGGATAAAAAAACAGTTTCATTCCACAACTCAAAAATTCCTATTTAGATTCAACAGTTATTTGACCAATGTACTAGGTTTCTTTGATTCTTGCAAGAGAGGTTCATATTGCTTTTTTAATGTCACCAAGTAGTACATTTGCATCCAAAAGTTGAAAGATATTAAATAGGAATTGAAGTGGTTACTATCTTTAAGGGGCTTAATTGATTAAACATTCTCCAAAGCTTAGGATGACCTTACTGAAGTTCAACAGAAACTTGCTCTATCCCTTCACAATCCACAACTTTTAGCAACCAAAAAATAGGCATTATCTCTCTATATGCTCTCCATCCAAAACCATCAGTCATTGCTTCAACAAAGAGAAAGAGTGAATTATATTAAAGAAGGAGACAAGTGCATCAAAATTTTCTTTAATTCTGTGCTAGGTCACAGGAACAAAAATCACATCAATTCAATTACTACAAATGAAGGCCTTCGACTCCAAAACCGTTAGGAAATTTAGGAAGAGGACCTTATTTATTTTAAAATTTTGCTTGGTCTTTCCACATCTACTCATGTCCTCTAGTCCAACCTCTCAGACGTTTGTTCTAAGAAAATAAATCAGGAAGACATAGACTTGTTAACTAAGGTAGTCGATGATCAGGAGATTGAGGAAGCTTTGTATAAATTGCATGGTATGAAAGCACCAAGTCCAGATGGCCTTAATGATTTGTTTTACCAAAATAAATGGAATATGGTTCCTTTGTTAAGCAAGTAGTGAAGGATTTTTTCACTAAGGGCATGCTACTTTAGGAAGTTAATCAAACTTTCCTTTGTCTAATTTGAAAACCTCTTCTCCCATTTCCTTTAGTGAATTTAGACCATTATCTTGTACAAATTTCCTATATAAATTCATTTCAAAGATCCTCGCATCTAGGTTGAAACATGCTCTCATCCCATTCATTTGGTGATAATCAAGGAGCTTTTATCAGTAAACGACAAATTGGTGATAGTATACTAATTGTTCAGGAATTACATCATAGATATTCCCAAACCAATGCACCTCTTAACTTGTCCATAAAAGTTGATTTTCATAAGGTGTTTGAAAACATGTGTTGGAGATTCTTATGGTAGACAATGAAAGTGTTTGGTTTCCCAGTTATATTCATTAATTGGATCAAGGAATGTGTCTCCAAAGTCTTTTACTCTGTTTGGATCAATGGCAATCCTTTAACATATTTCCAAGCTGGGAAAGGATTGCGAAAGGGGTATTCTATCTCCGCTACCTCTTCATCATATGCTTGGAGATGCTCAACACAATCATTCGGCATAAAATGGCTAGGAACTTAACTTTCAAATATCATTCGAAATGCAAGATGCTTGACTTAACTAACCTCTCATTTCCAAATGATTTATTACTTTCTGCAAAGCCACCCCTAATTCAGTTCCTAGCTTCATGAAAGCTCTAACTAGGTTTAATGAAATCTGGGGGTTGAGCATTGATCTCAACAAAAGTCACCTTATATTTTCTAAAGGCATTAATCCAATGGTCTCAAGCATAATCTCGCTTACTGAAATGGAAGAGAAGCCTTCACCTTTACTTTATTTGGGGCTCCTAGTTTTGACTAGGAGATTAATAATCCTTGAATGTTATCCTTTTTTTGAGAAAATTTAGAAGAGAATAGGATCTTAGGTGAATCACTTCTTCTCATTTGCAGGAAAAGTTTAACTTATCCAATCAGTTTTTAGCTCTTTCCATATTTATTGGAACTCACATATTTTTCTTGCCAAAGGGGTCATCAAGTCTATTGAAAGATTACTTAAGGATTTCTTAAGGAATCATAGGATAGGAACCAAACAATGTGCCAAAGTTAAATGGTTGAAAATTTTCTTTCAAAGGCCGAAGGAGGATTAAACATTCCTTCCATGAAACTCGCAAATCATATCCTCATATTGAAATTATTATGGTGGATTACTAATCATATCCTCATATTGAAATGATTATTGTGGATTCTTGAAGACAAGAAAACGTTATGGATACATTCGCTTCAATCCTATTTCCTTAAAGGAAGAAGTATCTGGGCAATCCATAAGACTAATAACAATTCCTATTTTCTAAATTAGTTAATTCATTTGCGGAACATGGTTTATCTTACACCATTGGCAATGGGAAGCTCATATCTTTATGGTTTGATAATTGGAAAGGTCAAGGACCTTTATTCCAATCTCAACATTTACTCAGAGGTTCTTCCTTTTGTCTCCATACTATAATGGATTCCTTCATCAATGATTGTTGATAGAATTTTCTAGACAATCTTAGACATCTGCAACCTCAATCCTTTCCCTCTCTCTCGAAGGATACATTCTTTTGGCATCGCAAGCCAACCCATAAATTGACAAACAAAGTCATTCAGGACTTATTAAGGGTGAGGAAACTAAAGGTTTTTTTGGCATAGAATCATTTGGCATAAAATGATCTTATCGAGAGCATCCCTTCTATTATGGCTCATTATAGAAAATTGATTGAATATCACTGATCGGATTAGGTATTTGAACATCAATCCTCTATACCCCTTCTAATTATAGGAAGAATCTAAATAAAATTTTTTTTTTTGAGAGGTGACTAATTGGGTATAGAGAGTTCTCACAGATTGCGGTTGCCTTATCTAAAAGAACAATTTTTCTACTATTATTCATTACTTAGCAACCCAGATAGCCAGCAAGATCTCATCCCACATAATAGTGGTTAGCATGTGTGTCTAATCTATATGGAAAGAGAGAAATGTCAGGCGATTTGAATCCATGTCCAAGTCTATAGACAATCTTATCTTTGAAATTGTAGACAACATTAAAGAACTCGTGGCGCTACATAACATTACCACTATCAACAACATTCTCTAGTCTTTTTCTCTCGGTTATGTTTTGTTTGCTTAGCTAATTAGTATTTGATATTTTCATGTTTTACAGGGGTATCCCCTAGACATATTGTAAGCCCTTTACTATCTTTTTCCTATAAATGCATTTTATTCTTTCCTTTTACTAGAAAATTATAAGATCTATAGGCCATAACCTCAATTCTATGATCTAAGCATCTATCACAACTTTATTTCAAGTTCCAATTAGCTTAATATATGTAACACCCCACTCCTGCATGACCCGAACCCGACATCGATGGTGATATTCGAGTCCGTGCCCCGCGAGGGTGGCGTGCTACATCACTAAACTCAATATAAAAGTTTTTTTTTAAAATCACAAACACACTCTATACAGGAGTCATTTAACATATACAGTCAATAGTAAAATCAATGACCACTTGGGCCATTTTATATTTACAAATCAATCAATCATTTATACACATTTCGGAATACACAATTTATACAGAAATAAGAAGAAGACACTAATGCAGACGTGAACTGATCCC
>JANVCQ010000004.1:9603433-9620638 GCA_025531925.1 Erythroxylum plowmanianum
CCATCGAAGAAGAAGGAGGAGAGGAGAGCTACGTAGGATGAATTAAACACCAATAACTTTATAAGAGAAGAAGCTTCTTGAAAAAGAAACTAAGAAGGAAGAAGCCCTTTTTAATTAACCAAAGGTGGCATGTTAGGTAAGTGACAAGTGTCACTTGCCACATGTCACAATTTTAGACACTCTCTACGTTTCTTTCCAGTTAAATTCAATTTCTAGTCCAATTTTTTTCCAAAATTCCAATGGCTCAAAATACTAAATCCTAAAATCATGTATCAAATTTTTCAGTACCATTAGACAGTCATTTCCACTACCGATAGACATTTATTCTGCCACTTGGCATTTTTCCTATCCAGAAATTATACCGAAATTTTAGAAAAATAATTTCTAAAATTCTACAAAAATTCAAAAGTCACAATGACCTTCTCCAACTCAATTTTTCACTCACATTAATTTACAATCACATTTCTTCACACTTATACCGGGAAATATCATGAATGCATGTACAGTCATTTACATGTGCAAAAGTCACTATTTACGTGTATGTGTATGCATGAGCATGCCAAGACAATTTTAAACACTCATAACCTGTTCCAAATGACTATTCTACCCTTCCCATCGGGGATAGGATGTTACAATATATGAGCTAGTATTTTCCTTGGCATTACTTGCTAAGATTACTTCTCCTATCCAGTAGATTGTTTTTACTAGGAGCTTATATTTGTCTAAGCCTTTTCCTCTATACAATATTTTAGTCTTTTTACTCTATAATGTGTAAATGCAACAAATAAATGACATTTTAAATACAGTATGCTCCTAGTATTTGTCTAAGCCTTTTCCTCTATACAATATTTTAGTCTTTTTACTCTATAATGTGTAAATGCAACAAATAAATGACATTTTAAATACAGTATAGTCCTTCCCTATTGCCTTAATTTGGTTACTAGCCCATTCAACAATTAAGTGACATTCTCTTGCAATGTAATCAATAAGAAGAAAAATATATCATATTGATCTATGAAGTTTCTCAAACTTCACAATTAAGTTCAACTTAATTTCAGTTGATGTCTTTTTTAATTATTTTTATATATGACCCATTAAGTTCTTAATATGTAGGAAATGATTACAAATTAGAAATAGAATTAGATAAATTAAAACTCCTTCTAATTTATCTTTAATTATCAAATTAAAATTTATAATCATAGAAAAAATTCAAAATTGACATCTAAAAACAAGTCATGGCAATATAAGTATTAAGAATGTCAAAGTGGATATTCATGCACGTTTATAACGTATAATTTAATATTTTCATCATTTATTATACCAATTGGACATAAAGCATGGAATCAATGTCTATTGTATTTAAATATGATCATTTTTATTCTTACTAAATATTAATTATTTATAATTGATATTTCAAATCAACCTTTCTGAATCTCAATTCACTCTGGTCAAAAATTTCTTTAAATCACAAGTAATCAAGCATAATATTACATTCGTCCTAATTGCTTTAGAGTGACGAATTCTTTATTAACTTACTCAATTATCTCGCATAGTTTATATCTTTAAGTACTACCGACTAAGATATCTTGGTAACCGAAGTCTAAGGATTAATTATAAATCCATTATAATGAGGAGATCTACAAACACATAAGTAATATTCTACTGAAGATGCTCATAATAGAATTAGTTCGATGAATTTATTCACCAATAAACACCTATTTGTTTGTTTAATTATATCTATAATTTAGTTTATGAGATCATCTACCTGTTTCATAAGAAAAAAAAACACAATGCATGTTAGCTTTTTGGTGATAGTAATTTCTAGCTTTAGTAGACCAATAATTAGGAAAAATTTAGGGATAGTATGTAAATACAATATAAATCTTATAATCATGATCTCATCATAATTTCTTTTACAAATTTTATTTATCTTATGGACTTTATCTTATATATTAGTTAATTAAATAAATAATATGAGATAAAGAATGTATTTAATTAATTATGTTATAAAATTTATAACCAACTAATTGATTATAGGGTATAAACTAGAAATCTCTCACTTGCACCAAGCTAATTGCTTAAATATCTTATATTGTATCACCATATGACAATCATGCTACCATTGGGATAGTGGTTTAGTGGGAGAATTTTACAAGATTCTATATGTGAATACTTACTTAAATATTATCAATTTTATCTCAATTATCATCATAATTAAGATAGACTATCAAAATACATACTTGAATCTTTAATGAGACCTTAGCTTCTTTTGCATACGTAATGACTAAATTGTTCCATAGTTCTTTGTGTTTCAACAATGCAAGGAGTTATACTAAGTTCATTAAGAAACTTCTTAATCCATATATTCTTTTTAACTAAACAAAAAATGCATTATGACTTTATTAGTAATTGATGTTGTATTAGAACATTTCTAACTCAAAATAATATTGTTTGAAGTGAAATATATCTTAAATAGAGCTTAATTTTTTCAAATTGAATTTAATATCCATATGAACTTAAATTCAAATGTCAACTTATATATAAAATCATGGATATCTTAATACTTCATAAGTGTTAGATATCATTAATACTTCATAAGTATCAGATACTAAACATTTTTAGTGCATGATTTATATACTTGAATTGGAATGGGTAAACAACTTTTGTATCCATCTCTATAGATCTAATTTTCAAAATTAAATGTTATCTTTTTATATCTAATAAAATTTGTTCTTGGACTATGAAATCTCCAGCAATTGAACATATGAATTGTTGTTCCTTATTAATTTAGATTATGCATCAAATATCTCTACGAAGCCACCAGTTGCATTCGAATGCACTACTATGACATTTGAATATTTGTAAACATCAACTTGCTCCCACTACTTATCTCAAGAATCATTCTCTTATAAATATGCATTAAAATAAACATTTTATTTAATGAGGTTTGTAAAATTGTATCTAACCCATTTGGATATCTCATAACTTTCTGGTATCTAATCTAATTATAAATTGTTGTATAATATATGCATCAACTAAGCATCACATCCTGAAATCATTAACTTTTGACTCTTTTAAAGTCTTATTGTTTTGTATCTAACATGGAATCTTTCTAATTGATTTGATTGGAACTAATGAAGGCAAGTTGTTATAATAGGTATAACTATAGTAGAGATAAATAATGCATCAAATAATTTCTCATATTATATATCCCTCCTTATATAAATCCACACTATTATGACATTTATTTGTAGAGTTATTCACTAAAGAATCTCATTCCTAATAGATAACCAAAAATTTAATTGTCACCATATTTATCTCATTGAAATGTTTCAGCATTTATAATGCTTCATTTATACTTAAATTTAAATACTTTGAACTTTTAAAAAATTTGAATCCATTTAATATGTATGACTTTATCATATAAAATCATTAGTAAATATAATGATTCATCCTTTTATGAATTATCAATACATCTCATACATCATATATATAATTTAATAATTCAATACCATAATTATCTTCTCAACAAAAATTGACATGGTCATCCTTCAAACTAATAAGTCTCTCAAGTTTCATTCAATCTATAATTAATGATATATATATCCTTGTGTAAAACTTTCATATTCTCATTATGTTGATTTAACCAATGTGACATAAAAAAGTATAGTCTTAATTATCTAACTTTATATTCTTACAACTTATATTTAGAATAAGCAATCATTGATCTAATACATAATATTATTTATATAAATTTAAATCAACTAATTTTACTCAAGAATATATTTATTATCACTCCTTAAATACTGTAGTAATGTTATAATTTAAATTCATCATCAAATACTTAAAAACAAAATGTTGGACCCTAAACTTTTCTTGGAAGTTAGAACTATTAAACGAGAAATTGTTGGCGACTATTCATATGTAAAGAAAAAGAAGAATTCTTGAATTTGAAATGAAGTTGAAAACATAGTGTAAGTACAAGATGGGTATATGTGAAATGTTGGAAGTTAAAAGCTAGAAAATGTAGTTGAAACATGTTCATTGAGTATGTTTTGGTGTTTTAGCCATAACATTTTCTCCAATTATCCAAATGAGATGATTTTTGATTTGGAGTAAATTAGAGACATAGGGCTACAAATTGTGTAATAAAATCGAGTTTAAATTTTAGTTTCTAAGAATTTCAATTTTGGCTGGAAGTTGAGCATAGAATATTGTTTCAGCATAAGAACAATCCAAAATGTTTAGGGTATAACTTTCAGATTTCTAAACCAAACTAAATAATTTTGGTTTTATTAGAAACTTAAGACAATGAGAAACATTTTTCTAGAAGGAAGTGTTATCAAATTCTTTCAATTACCAGATCAGAAAAGGGTTTGAATTTTTGGAAGGAGTTAGGCATGATTTAAATAATTTTGAGGTCCTGCTAAATTAATTATTTCATTTGGAGTTAATTATTATGTTAATGTTGGTAGGATTTTAAAATATGGTTTAGTTGAAATAATTAGTAAGAGTATATATGTATGAGGGCATTTTGGGAAGATCACTTAAGCATTAAAGTCATAAGGCATGATGGAAGGGGCAAAGTGGACAATTGATGCTCATTAAGGGTAAAGTGGGAAGAATAAAGTGTTGTCTCGTGTTTAAGAGGGAGAAAAACGTGATTTGAGGTTAGAAAAGAAGAGAAGAAATGATGAGAAGAGAGAAGAGGGAGAGAGTTTCGGTTTTGAGAAGAAAGAAAGAAGAAAAAACTTAGGATGAGGTTAAGTTAGAATTAGGTAAACTTGAAGAAGTTATCATTTTGAGATGATAAATTTTGAATACGAATTGATGTTACATATCAGTGAGATGTATTATGGAAAAGAAAAATATGAATTATGTTTTGACTTCAAGAGAATAACTACATAAATCTAGGTTGAATTAGATAAGGTGTTCTCCTTAGAAGTTCCAGCTTGGCTTTCTAGCTTTCCAATGATATAAAGTATGCATTTTTGGATATCGAAGTTGAGAGTTATGATCTTTATAATTTAGTAATGTTACATAAGATGTATACATAACAGTTATGGTGAAAGATGGGAATTTGTTGTATGAGATGAATCATTTGAGTTGAGATTTGGGAGATTTATGAAATCATTTTGTTAATTTAATGGTTAAGAAGTGATATTACTTTAGAAAAAGTGAATTTGGGAAGATTATGAGTGAATATGATGTTAGAATGTATGTAGGAACCATTGGAGAGGCTTTGGAAGAAGTTTTGTATCACCTACGTCCGTTAGATGGACTTTACGTCCATTAAACAGTCCTTTTCATGTTTAGAAGGACCCCCAACCTCACCCATGTCCATTAAACAGACATTAAGTCCATTAAATGGACCTTCTCAGGTTTAAAATGGCCCCTAACCCTATGTATGTCCGTTTAACGGACATACACTGTAAACTTGTGGAAATTTGCATTTTTAACCCTCTAAATGGCAAAATCTTGCTTTATGTCTTCATAAAATTGTAGATCTAGAAGTCCTCTTTCAAACCGTCCAATAATAACCTTAATCCGAGGTCTCTAAAAGTTATGTCAATTGTCCCAAGATAGGTACAATATGATTGAGGATATAAACATGTTTGATTCTTTTGGACATAATTTCATCCTCAGACCTCCAAATGAAGTGATTCTTGAACCAATAGATTCCTAACACATTTTTTTACGTCTTTATAAAAATTAATAGCTTTTGTTTTTGATCTAAAAAAGATTGATGGAAAGATAGTGAGGGGTTGGTTGAGAGAGCATGACTGGGGTATGAACATACTTTGGCTTCTTAAGCATATCTTGATCTATAGAGCTTTGATTGAGATGGTTCTTACTTCAAAATAAAATAGAGACTTAGAACTACATTTTTTTTAAGAAGTGAAATTGTGATTTTGGTGATTGACTAGGGTGGACACACCACCCTTTTGGGATGATGGCTAACAACGGTTCATTGAAATAACCCTACAGGGTAATATGCTCACATATGATGACTCCAAATTTTAGGCTCCAAAAAACGAGTCCAACACATAACCTAGAAATATATATAATCTTTTCATACTCTTCACTGGAAAGAAAGTCAAGTGTCTCCTTCTAATAACAACTATTATCATGCTATAACAAATGTCTTTAATTATAATTTTTCATACATTTAGTAAGCTAAATTGAGTGAAACAATTTCTTCAAGTTACTATATCTTTCAACTTTATCCTATGTAATTATTTACATTGTGTTATCAAAGTGTTAATATCTATCTTATATGTTGCCATTAAATTTTGTGAGACATTGGTCAATTTTAAAATGTAACCACATTTTATCATCTATATGATATTGACTTATCCCTCAAACTTTGTCATCAAAATGCTTAATAGGGATTACCATTAATATTTCATAATTAATATACAACTATATTTTATCCTTTTTTAGAACTCTTCTCAAACCTAACATATGTACAAGAAATTTGGTTAATAATTCTTAATATCATCTATACTAGACAAAGGTAATTTTTATCCAAAATAAAATAAAATTATAAGAAAAGTAAGTAATAGTTTCTATGTCATAATAACCAAATAGGATTAAAACTTTAATCATATATTTGATTACTCCTACTATTTTATTCAAAAGAATAGCCCTCATTACCATTATGAAAAGATTACTCTAATCCCTCTAGTGGATTAGGATACTATTCAAATTTAATTGATCTTGAGTTCACAAAACTTAAATTAAGCGGATAATAAATTTATCAATCATATTTGATGTGACTCCTAGATTTGTTAGGTGGCAACTCTTATTGAAATATATTTTATATATTATTCTTAACCTTACCTCCAAAATTATATGATTATGTAACATACCACTCTCATAAAGGATACACCTAGCATATCAGAGTATATCCTAGCATATACCCTATGGGAATGACATGTTAGAGAAAACACATTATCTTATTTATGGCATCACACGTATCACAAGATTTTTAAAAGATCAAGAATTCTCATATCATTCATAAACATAACATTTATTAAGTCATTATAATTTATAACTCATGTATAAACATTACATATTATGTGAGAGTTTACAACTCTAAATAAAATGTTCAACATAAAATGGGACAGTAGACCAAAATACTCTATCTAAACTCTTCAAAATTAGTTAACCAGAACTTTTAGCCATTTTGCCCCTAAATGCATGTACTATGCTTTTACTAGATTGCCTTAGAAGCTAGCTCTCCCTAGTAACCAAAAATTAACGTTGCAATTTTGATGAGTTTACTAGCTCAGTGAGTGAACCATCATCGATGTGCTCACTCAAGTCAGAACACAAGCACCACAAGTATATAACCAAATTCAACAAATATATCACATTATTCCAGACTTATACACCACATCACTTTTGATCACATTTTAACAAATACATCTTATACATAAACATTACATATCACTATATTTCGACAATTCAATAATTCATTGCAATCATTCATACTATCTAACCCCAACAAGTACAACTTGTATATAACCATGGAGTGACACTATTTCAAAGCAATTTAATAATTCATTTTACTCATCCATATGATACATATCAACTTGCATATGCAAATGCACATATGACTCCATTCATTTTTACTTTGTTGTAACTGAACGCCTATTTACTGTCTCTTACCTATTGTGGATATTGGGCTTATTTCATTTACTGTCCCATACCTATTTTGGATACCAGGCTCATTAATAACTAAGCCTATGTCTCTTTCTGCACATTCCTGAGCTTTAAGCTCTATCTCACATTGGTTACTCCAGTCACAACTCCTTTATCATGAATTTCAATATGATGGAATGCTTCAGTTCATATATTATGCTATCAATGCCTTTCTTTCAATGTACTCAGTCATTTATCACATTCTTTGGATCTGAGTCTAGCATTCAACATTTAGTTGAGTACACATTTTTCATATTCACATATAAACAAAAAGCACTTCCATTACAATCCTGAATATCAAACTCCTTGGAACAACAATGTCTGAAATTATGACAATCATATACTTATCAATTTAATAATTGAAAGTCAATCTAAACAATATAATCTTGGTGAGAAAACATCTAGGTTAACTCACTACACATATAATTCAAACAAAAGCACACATATAATTGAGTTTATACATCTAGTTTGACTCATAGTATGCTCTAGTTAAGTTATTGCCTTGATGACCCCGTAATATCTAAATGCTTACGATCAATTTGTGCTTCGTTAATCATGTAATACACATATAATTCACATATTACCAAATTGATCAATCATATAATTATTCAACCATGCACATGTATATATGTCATGTTTAATGCATGCTCAATTGAATTTTCCCGAGTTTGTATCCTTAATCACAAGTCTTAATCATTCAAATATTATAGCTTGTACATAACTTGTTTACAATTAGGTTATGCCTTAAATAAGTTTGATTTCTCTAAATTCATCATTCATACATTCACCAATCTGTTTCTAACATTATATATTCATACAATTTTCCCAATTCTCATTCATTTATATCTAATTCACATCGCTCATATCCTTTTAATCACATTTGCATTCATAAGAACACTTTTATACCTTTAACATCTCATAAATTACATATTTAAGTACATTGATATCAAGACAATACTTTCCTTAAGTTATCACATCAATTAACAATCTAGACTTATCAAACCCTTAACCAATTAATCCAACATCAAACTAGGTTCATTTCAATCTCCAATTAAGTCCAAATACACCAAAGTAAAGTGAATTATCCTTAGCTGGTTCAAAAATCACACAAAAAAGAAATTTTCCATTTTGAAGCATTGCCCATGATCGGGGGTACCTTCCTATGATCGTGAGATGAGTGACTTAAAAGTTTTCTATCCATTTTCCTTCAATTCTTTCCAACTTTTCATATATGCATACCAAATTCAAAATACCTTCATCATAGTCCATTAATTATACCTCAATTATACCTTAATGATACTTCAAATCCTCATCAATTTCATCTCCAATTCAACTCAAAATTACGCAATTAACAACTGATAAACTTTCTATCTTTCATGTATCAAAAACTAAAATAGAAATTATCATTCACTATCATACATGTAGTCCTAAGGTTTTTTTTTCAAATTTAAGAACACTTTAATAACACCTATCTTTAGCATAAATTCACCTCTATTATACTTCAAATCTCAATCTAATTGATCCATATAACACTTGTTAATTAAAGACCCAAGGTACATGTCTCCTATCTAAGCTGCCAAAAGTTACTTAAATACTTAGTCCACTGTCACTCAATCTCTAAGACACTTGTCATTCAATCTCTAAGCCATTTGTCACTCAATTGTCTAAGTCGTTTGTTACTTAATTCCATTGCCACGTGTCACTATTTCATAGGCCTAGTTAACTTAAATTACTATGTATTAATTTGTCTTTCCATTTAGCATCTTTCCTAGGCTAGATGCTCATATCACTTCATTAATCACCCAGCTATAACATTAGATCCCAATTTACTAGTTGTAATTCATCAAACCAAAATCCAAGACATAATCAATACACAATCATATAATCACATCATAATCACTTAAACCTTTCATACCCCAGAATATGTCAATTGAGTGCATATGCTATCCTTGCAACATTTCCAAATCATGACTCATGTATGTGTGAATATTATACATGTAAATGAAGTGCACATCAAGAATTATCAAATGATATTACTCATATGACTTAATCTAACCATTAGGCCCGTAAGTTTAGAGACAAGCTATTACAAATTATGAGTTTACTCATTCAAATCATTTAAATTTAGTGAAGTAGAACCCATTATTATGAGACTAAATATATTCATGTTAAAACACCTTTAGTTTACTTAATAAGCTTAATAATAAATAGAATTCTAGTTTATTCTTCTAACAATGAAAAATAAAAATTATATTAATAATATGTATTTAATATTTGACGAGGGATTTAGTTTTTGATTGTCTCATTAAATAATCATTATGTGTAAAATATCATATATTTAAACATATAATACCTCATATAAATATAATCAAATTATAAGCTTAAAATATTGTTTGATTCTAATTATCAATATATTCTCCATATTTTAAAATAATTTTTTCAATTTTTTGGATAATTATATTAGATTAAATCATTGGTCCATAAAAAATCAAATTCCTATTTCATATGGAAATTCAATTTGATATGAAAATAATATTCAAAATCAATTGGAAACCATTTATTATTATCTTTACTCCATTAATAATAATACCTTAGAAAGCATTACACATAAGTAATGTTCCAATTGAGATCCTCCTAATCAGGATAATTTTGTAACTTTATTTTTTAATATACACTCGGATATTTGTTTAAGTATCTTCATATTTTAGCTTATGATATCTACTACTTCTTTTATAAGAAAGAAACAAAAAATATGTTACTTTTTTCTTCTATTTATATCTTGTCTTAATAGAGTAATGACAAGAAATAATTTAGGGATAATACATAAATATAATATGATTATCATAATTATGATTCTATCATAATTTTATTTGTAAAAATTTTTATTCTATGATCTTTATCATACACATTAATTAATTAAATAGTCACATATAAGATAAAGAATGTCTTGAATCAATCATATCACAAAATCTATAACTAATGATTTGACTGCATAGTATAAACCAAAATGTTGTTTGTAAGTGGTGATCCATTAAAAAGCATAAACCCAACTCTAATGGGTTATATTCTCTCACTAGTCTATGAGTACACTTATTTAACCAAATGTTTAAGCCTATTCACAATGATTAAAAAATCGAACCAATTCAACTGGTTTAATAATGAAAATCCTTTAACCAATCAACTTTTCAGTTCAGTTTTTAACTTTCCTATTTAATTTATTTTAATAATTCTTATTATTAGAAATTGTTCAATTTATTAGATTTATTAGTAATCAACCAATTTTGTAAACTAATAGATTTTTATAAACTGAAATAAACCAATTTATTTTAATCTAATAGTATCTTTTGATTAAGCTTTAAACTCTTTGATGAGTAAGGATAATCTTCTTTAAGCATGTTTGAAATTCTTCAAATTTATTCAATTTTTAATTAGTATGACGAAATAATATCATTTGAACCTTTTAAATATTAAACTTTTTGTCTTACCAATTTAGTTTTTGATCTGATATTTAAAATATTGCCTATGTTTGAAAATTAAAAGTTAAGTAATCCCACTTCGGAAAGAGACGTAAGGATGAAGTGAGTTATATACAAAGATGGGACCCATAACCCATTTTCTTAAGGTTCTGGGATGATAAATAGTGTGTTATTATATATGGGCTTACTTAAATCCAGTCCAATTTCCCCTCAGGCCCCCTCAATTGATATCAGAGCTAGGTTGGTGAAGTTCGATGAATAGAGATTCATGGATTTAAGTTAAATGAATAGGTGATTAATGGAATGAATGGATTTGCATGAGCTATAGTTAAAGGGAGTTAGTTCGATATGGATGGATCCACTTGTGAGGGGGTGATGATGCAAATTCACAAGTGGAGTGATCCCACATCGGAAAGAATTGTAAGGATGAAATGAGTTATATATAAAGATAGGACTCATAACCCATTGCATTAAGGTTTTGAGTTTAGATATAATGTCTTAGATGTATATGGGCTTATTTAAATCTTGTCCAATGCCCATGCCACTTCAAAACCCTTCATTGACCAAATATAGCCAATTTAATATATATTCAACAGTAATATATGTTAGAATAACAAATAAACTTCATGCGAAATAAGTCAAAATACCTCCTGCCATAGATGTTTTTGTTTAGAAATTTTGACTTTTGGAATTCTTTTAAGCTCTCAATTCCTAATTCGATGGTGTATATTTTTAAAATAGAAAAGAAGCTTAAGGACCTCAAAAGTCTAAGTTGAAAAACATATATCAATGTTCTCCCATTGGACATTTATACCTGTTAACTATATAGTGTTGGACCATTTAATATCAAAATATGAAAAATTCTCACATTCTCCCACTTGGTCCATACATTTAACTTTGTATCAAATCTTAATCCGATCCAAAATTAACATACGAATCATAATGATAGGCCCTCTAGTAAGTTAAGTATTATCTTTCATGTACTACAATATACTATATTTTGTATCAACCTGAATGTGATAACATTAGTTAATAAATAAACCCTATGTTTATTCCAAGTCCAAAATAATCAATTTTCTCAAAATTCAATAATGTGCACCATAATATGAGAAAATATTAGAAGAGATTTATGAAAATAGCATTGTCCATACAATGAAAACTATATAATGGAACCTAATCCCATTCTAACAATATGATCCTAGAACTTGATTGGTGGCATGCCTTTTTGTTAAATGACAAGCAATAATCAATTAAATGTTAACTTATTCAATGACCACTTTTTTTTCTTCAACATGTTCCCTTATAGATAAAAACTTAATGCCGATGTGTTTACTCTGATTACCACTCTTATTGTTTTTAGTTATAAAATAGTAGCTAAATTGTAACAATATATTCTCCATGGACTAGAAATGGAATCTATGAGTCTAAGCCCATATATGAAACTCTTTAGTGATACAACATATAATGTAGCCTCAAAACAGGAAACAAACTCAGCCTCCATGGTGGAAGTGGCAATAAAAGACTACTTGGTACTCCTTCAAGGTATGGCTTTATAAGCAAACATGAAGGTATAAACTGACGTTGATTTTTGTTAATTAGCATGCTTAGCAAAACCTAAATCTAAGTACCTTATTACCTCCAAATTGTTAGTTCATCTGTACTTAAGCATGTAATCTTTAGTCCCTTGAAGGCACATCAAGACTTTCTTTGCAGTTCTCTAGAGATCTAATCCTGGGTCACTTTGTTATTTACCTAACATTCTAATAACAAATGCAATATCAGGTCTTGAACAAACATGAGCATACATTAGGCTTCTGACTACAGAAGCATATGGAATGTTTTTCATTTATTCCCTTTCAAAAAAGTTTTTAGGCATTGGTCCAAATTGAACCTATCACCTTTCACAATGGGAGCTACACTTAGCAAGCAATAATTCATCTAAAATCTCTTTAAAACTTTGTTAATAAAGGTTTCTTGAGACAAACCCAAAATACCAAAAATCTATCTCCATGGATCTTAATGCCAATGACATAAGATGTATGAACCATATCTTTCATTTCAAATTTCTTACAAAGAAATTATTTTATGCCATATGACAAACCCCTATCATGTAACAAACTCTTATCATTGGTTGCAAGTAAGATGTCATCCACATATAATATAACGAAACAAAATTTGGTCCCAGTAACCTTCTATATATAGAGTGATTTATGATATTTTCTTTAAAACCAAATGTTGAGATAAAATCATGGAATTTTAAATACCACTAGCGGGATTCGTAATTCAATCTATACATGGATCTTTTAATCTTATAAACCAAATGCTCATCACTATTAAAGGAGAACCCTTCTGGTTGTTTCATATAAAACTCTTCCTCTAGGTCAACATTTAAGCTAGTCATTTTCACATCCATTTGATACAATTCCATGTCAAAATGTACGACCAATGCCAAAATTATATGCAGTGAATCTTTTCTAGACATAGGAGAAAATGTATCTCTAAAATCGATTCTTTCTTTTTAAGTGAATCCTTTAGTAATGAGCCTTGCCTTGTATCTCTCAATGTTGCCTAACAAGTCTTTCTTTATTTTAAATACCCATTTTTAGCCTATGGGTTTTGCTCATTTAAGAAACTCAATAAGATCCCAAACGTTATTATTCTTCATGGAATTAATTTCTTCCTTTATGGCATTGTACATTAAATTTGATTCTTTGTAAGAAATGGCTTACGAAAAGGTTTCAAGATCATTCTTAATTTCTATATTGTAGTCAATTTTAGTAGATATATGACATAATCACTAGTAATAGCTAATTTCCTTATTTTAGTTGATCTCCTTCATGTTACACCAATATCCTCCTGTGGAGTCTATTTTCAACTGGCTGCTGAATGTTTTCAAAGAATTCCTGAATAATTGGATCTACTAAATTATCAATGATTTATGGAATTTCTTAATTATCATTTATATTGACCATGGGTTGCTGAATTTGAACAATTGGTTGTACAACATCAATTTAAACCTGAGGAGCATTGAGAATGATAATCATCTTACTGTTTGAGGTGGAAGGCTCATTGTCAGAAACTATATCTTCAAATTGCCCCCTCTTACTAATCAAGTCAATTTAAAAAATTTCACAATTATTGACTCCACAATTCTAGTGTGATGTGATGGATAATAAAATCTATATCCTTTAAACCTTTCGGCATATCCAATGAAATATCCACTTATAGTCCTTATAACAGGCCTCTATTTTGCAACGACTAGGCAGCCTGCCCGACACTCCATAATAACCCTTCAGTCGATATCTAAACCAACTGGAAAGTTCTTGTGAAGCTAAATGTATTGTCCTTTCTATCAAAAAGCTTTAATTCAACATAAAAAGATATAAATAGTGGAGTTTTTTTTTGGTGAATCATTTTATTAAAAATTTTGACAGCACGACGGCTATATTTTAACATCCCTAAAATTTTCAAAATCCTTGTAGAAGTTTAAAACACTTCTATAATCACGTCAAAATCCCCACTGCAAATTTCGGACTTCAAGTCCATGTACAAACAACCTCAAAAATCACTTCAATAAATATTAAAAGCTAAAACATATTTATGCATTTCATTTAAAAACTTTTATTAACATCCATTCTTTACACAAATGTACATTCCCAAACATATTAAAAAATATGCAATAGTTCAAAAAATATTTACAACGCAAAAATGGCTACACAAAAAGTAGAGTGTAAGCTAGATGAGCTAAGTGAATGTTAACATTTCTATGCATAATCAAATTTAACAATTTAAACCTCCATAAAACAAATTCATTTCATTTCTTATGAAACAATACCACTATAAAACATTTACACTTTTTGAAATCAAATATCTCAAGTTACTTTTAAAGTAACTAGTAGCAGCATTATTATTGTTATGAACTTTCTTAAACGACATAGTCCACCAATAACTTCTTTTTTATATGGTACTCTTAGGAATAAGGTCACTAAAGCCGGTTCTGCATTGCTTTTCCTTGACTAGTTATGTCACGACCTAGTACCACATCGGGCCCATGACAACCGTTGCATAACCAGGCTAAGGACATTCACGGTATCTTTAATCTAACTATGCAAGGCTAACTGAATATCTTTTTTATTTTTTTGAAAAATTTGGGCTACACATTGGTTGTATTTTAAAAATCCCAAAACTAAAAACAATTTCAAACACACTTCTATATTCACATCCAACCATAACTTCAGGACTTTAAAGTCCACTCAAGGTAATCTCAAAAACAGTATCTAAAGATTTATACATAAAGTCATTTATAAAATATAAGGCAATCAAAAGTTAACTTACAAAATCATAAAGCGTATTAACATAAACACAGTTCATGAGCCATTAGACCATAAAAACATAAAATAGGAAACTAACCACTTGTGGTAATACCACAAAAATATTAAAAGACCACACGATCCACTCAAAGGTTCACACTCACTAAATTAACCTGCATGATTGGAAAGCGGAGGGGGTGAGTACAATAGGTACTCAGTGAGCAAGAAAAAAATATATCACAAATAGAATTCGATTCATACCAAGATGGTGTAGATAACCTATGAAATGAATATATATCACATAGAAAACACATAGGCCCAGCCTATGATGAAGTATATCACTTGTTAACATAGAATTCACGTACAATATACAAAATACACAAGAAGGGGGGTTGAATTGTATAATCTTTTCATGAATACAAAAACCTTTGATATTTCTTGAAAAGAACTTTTTCAACTATCAAATGAATACTAAAAATGTTATTCAACAAATAGCTACGTATTTAAATCGCAAATAATTTCTATATACTGATCAAAGAATAAGAAAATTTTAAGATATAGACGCTGCGATTTTATATTGGTTCACTCCAAATCTTGGGTTACGTCCAGTCCTCAGAGTTCGTCTGAGACTTCACTATACTTCTTCAATTTTACAAGTATTCTTTCTTCTCTTCTAGAGCCTCTTCAGGTCTATTACACAAAGTAATCTTTTTGCTATCTTAGCCTTTTCTTTCTCTCACTAGAAAGATATTGTGAGCTTTTTGTTATAGTAGAGTTTGCTCTCTTGTATCGCACTTTTTGAATACAGAATTTTTCTTTGTAAATAAAAACTTGAAAACTAAAAAGATTATTTAGTCTTCAACTATGACTAGTATTTATAGCCTAAGTCTCCAACTGCTTCTTGTTTCTTGTAGAAACCATTATTCAGTTGAGTTTTGTAACTGATTAACTATCCAACATACAAGAGTATCTTCATTTATGTATCATCTGTATTTTGCTACTTCTGTGTTTTCTACTTCTTCTATGTTTTTTCGCTTCTTTTGTGTTTTTCACTTCTTCTGTATTTTTTGCTTCATTTGTTTTTTTCCACTTCTTCTGTATTTTCCACTTCTTCTATGTTTTTCCGCTTCTTCTGTATTTTTCCACTTCTTCTGTGTGTTAAGTCAAAATGACTTCACTTATATGATTTTGATGAAGAACAAATAATAAGTAGAAAAGCAGACGGAGAAAATAGAAAAGCAGACGAAGTAGAAAAACAAACGGAGAATAAAAAGCAGACGAAGAATGAAAAAGCAGACGGACAAAGTAGAAAAACAGACGGAGAATAAAAAGCAGACGAAGAATGAAAAAGCAGACGGACAAAGTAGAAAAGCAGACGGAGAATAAAATGCAGACGAAGAATGAAAAAGCAGATGGACAAAGTAGAAAAACAGATGGAGAATAAAAAGCAAACGGACAAAGTAGAAAAACAGACTGAGAATAAAATGCAGATGAAGAATGAAAAAGCAGACGGACAAATAAAAAGCAGACGAAGAATGAAAAAGCAGACGGACAAAGTAGAAAAACAGACGAAGAATAAAAAACAGACGAAGAATGAAAAAGTAGATGGACAAGATAGAAAAGCAGACGGAGAATAAAAAGCAGACGAAGAAGATAAAAGCAGACGGAAGCCAAAAGAAGACAGAAATAAATCATGTCCGAATCAAGATTCA
>JANVCQ010000004.1:9648769-9660644 GCA_025531925.1 Erythroxylum plowmanianum
AGGACATATCTCAACACTCAACAGATCTCTCAAAGAATGCATACATTGAGTATGTGTTACAAAGGTTTAATACGGTTAACAGTAAACCTGTCGTAACACCTGTTTCTCGCAGTGAGAGATAATCTTTGATACAGTACCCAAAGAATAAAGTGAAGAGAGAGATTATGAGGAATGTTTTGTATTCTAGTACGATGGATAGCTGATGTATGCTTGGCTATGTACTGGATAGGACATTGCATTTACTATTTGACTGTTTGGTCAATATCTGGTTAATCCAGTTATAGACTTTAGGAATGCAGTCTAGTGAGCGTTGAGATATTTGAAGGACTTAAGGATTATATGTTGACATATAGAATAGTCAACAGACTAAACCTCGTAGGGAATTCAGAATTAAAGTTAGCTATGTGTTCAGATGATCGAAAGTTCACTTAAGGTTACAATTCAAGTTTGCAGATGGTACAATGTCATAGAAGTGTGTCATAGAGACACGGGTAACTTCCTCGACTAGGCATGCAGAGTGCGTGCCAAGGGGCTACTTCGCAGACAGTTTAGCTCAGAAATTTGATTTCTGAGTGGTCTGTGGTCCATTCAGTGGCTAGACCCATCTGATTTTAATGTGACATTCTTCTTACAGTGTTGTTTAATGACAACGAAGAATATCACAGGGTCACAGCAGTTAAAGATCAATTATTTGGTCATAAGGGTGTTGACATGGAAAAGTGACATTAAGGGTTGGAGCATATAAGGACTGAGGAATTGTGAGTCGATCTTTTAACTAAAGGGCTTCACCCACTTGTGTTTGTAACACAAGTATACAGTATGGGTGTTTTGATGTCATTAGACACTGCCAGTTAGGGGATCGTTATGTTTGCTCCATGTACATTCGTACAATTTAAAGTATTATGATAGTATGATGACTATTAGAAAAGATGATCATCGTTTATCCTCAGTATTACGTGTCATCATATGTTGTCATAGCACGTATGAAAGTCTTAAGATTTGTGTCAATCTTAAGCATTTGAAGGTGATTGGGCATATATACAGATTGACCTTGTGCCTATGTCATTTAGACACATACAGTTTAACATAGATATCTATAAAGTTTTACATGACATAGGGGGATATAAGTTTTTAATCCCATAAAGGTTCTCTAATGCAGTTTAGCATTCTGTTGGGGAACATAAAGGTTTTCTCTAATGCTGTTTAGCATTCAGTGAAAGAAAACATGATTTCTCTAATGCCGTTTAGCACGTGCAGTTTAGCATAAAGATGGAGAAATTGAGACCTACAAACGAAGATGATACAAGTAGATCATAAAGGTATCATCGTAGTTTGCACACTCGATTTTTCCATTCATGTTAGTGAGGTATTAGGTATTCGTGATTGTATTGGATCTGTGTCACACAGGACACATACATCTGATGCTTTTCGGTACCGAAAGCCTTGCGGGACAGAATGATGGACTTTCGTTATCTTTGGATCAAATGTTTGTTTTTAAAACTTAGTCGACTATATAGTTGCATGGCTTAACTGGGTTTTTAAATTATTTTTAAACTAGAGTTTACTGCAATTAATGCTAGTTCAAAGGGGAGATTGTAAGACATTTTGTCCATGTCTCATAAAGTTGGACTAACATTAATTGCAATTTTGATTTTTAAATAAATTACCGGTTAAGTTATGTCATTTGATCCTGATAAAGATAATAAAGTGGCCCAATAAATGATCTAGATTGATGGGTCGAAGTTCGGGTAAAAAATGGGTCCCGATTAGTGTGGACCAGGTCCATATCGGCCTTGTGATGGGGAAGCCCGATATAGAAGCTATATAAAGGTTAGGTTTCCTGCAGATACTCAAGAGTTCATTCACGAGCATAAGGATCCTGACCTGTTAAGGAAGCTTGTGATTTGAGGAAACTGTAAAAAGGCCTAGCTCGTGAGTCGGTGATCACTTTCCACTAAAGATTCTGGGAGATTCAGAGACGTTTGGAGCTCGGAATCAGAGATAGAATAGAAATCTAGGTATTTCGAATTACCTTCATTTTTAATCCTTGCATGTAGATCCGGGGTACGTAATAAGGCTCCCACTACGTACTAACAATTCTTTCTTTGGTTTGTGTCCCACATAAAAAGAGCAAGGGACTTTCACCTTGTTTATATACTAAATTGTTTTGTAAGATTTTGAATCAAGTCTTTTAAAGATGGCATGGATACCACATGTGTGTTTGACGTTATTAACATTATTATTGGCATATGAATCTTTTCTACTATATATAAGACGCACATAACTTTTTTTTTTCACTTTGCCACTGTCACACTTCTTATCATTTCCTCTAAACAAAACGCGCATCTCCTTCCACAAACAGACATATCTTTTCTTTTCTTTTATGCCTTTGTCTGCTTTTATTAATTCTTAGAGACAGATCCTACTTTGCCCTTTGGAGCGCACTGAAGTTAGTAGAGGAGACATTAACCATAAGATTAAATCTTGTTGTCTTGTTGCACCGTAGAGGGGGATTTTTCGATTTACGGTAGTGATTTTTACGATGCCTTACATTCTCGGATAAGTTATTCCAATTTTTATTTGGTGTTATTTCATTATTTCACTAACAATCTAAGTCGGAAAATAAAAATTGTTTTGCTATTCGTGCTCTTTGTCAGGAAATTGTTGTGTTCTTGCTGTTGTTTGTCGAAATTTTATCATGTTTATTTCGATATAAGTTGTAATACTGTGTTGTTGTGTGTTTACTTAGGTATATGTTGGAATATTGTTCTATTCTTACTGCTGCATTAGTCAAAATATCGTTTGTTATTGTTTGTTTATTTATTTTGATATCAATCGAACAATTTGTTTTGTTCTTTGTGGCGGTGTAAGTCATCTTTATTTTCAAGTTCATTTTGTTGTCTGCGAATGACACCAATGTCAATTACACTCTTTCTATTTCCCATATAAGTTCTGCCTCTGTTACTGTAGTCTAGAGAATTATGCCTAATCTTACTAGATTAGAGCCTCTAAATGGGAGAAACTTCAAAAGATGGTTTAAGAATGTTATATTTTACTTCCAACAATATTAGATTGATTTTGTGTTGTTTGAAGATAATCCTAGTGGCAATACTAACCCTAAGACAACTAAAAATAACCGTACCATTAGGGGGGTTTTGCTTAACTAGATGATAAACTTATTATGAACCAATTACATGAGTATGAAAACCTAGTTGCAGAAATCCTTACTAAGGGCATGAACATGTGTGAGTTGTTTCAAACTAATGTCCTTATTAAGAAACTACCTGCCCTATGGAATGGGTATAAAAACCGGTTGAGGCATAAGAAAAAAGACATGAAGCTACAAGAATTGATTAGACATATAAAGATTGAGGATGCCAGCCGTACACAATATAAGGCCAAATCTCTCACCATTGTCCCTACTGAGGCTAATGTGATAGAACATAAAAATGTAAGTAACTTCAATATGAATGGTGGACAAAACCAGTTCTTAAACAACATCAAGCATTGTCAGTTTAAGCGCAAAAGGATTGATGGTGACTGTTGGTAGTGCCAGAAGTCATGTGGCCATCCTGCTGCTTTTCACCAAGCTAGAATCATCCATAAGAAGAAGGGCCTAGGACAGAAACTACAATATATCAGGAAAAACCAAAAGGGGTTAACAAGGTAACCAAAAAAAAATTGGTAAGCCTCAAGCTAATGTGGCCGAAGCTACTAGTGGTAATGACGAGGAGATCATTATTGTTGTGGTATCTGAAGTCAACATTGCTGGAAACTTGGTCAAATAAATCGTTGACACAAGAGCCACACGCCACATCCGCACCAACAAGGACTTATTCAAGGAGTTGAATGATGCTGTTGATGGTGAATTTGTGTATACAGCCAACTTCAGGAAAGTTCCTATCCAAGGAGTTGAGAAGGTCACTCTCAAACTCACTTTTGAAAAAGTTTTAGCTTTAGAAAATTATTAAAAAACCCTCAATATACTACAAATGCACAGGTCTTTGGTGCAGTATGTGAGGTGTCGATCCCTTGTAGAGTTGTCAAACTAATTTAATTCTGAGTTATCTAAGGCCTAAAAAATTATTAAAATGAAAATAAAAATTAAACATAAAAGTAAACATGTGAAGATGATTGATAGGAACTTAATTTGTAAAATTAAAACAAAATAAATTGAATATTGAGCACCACTAAATTCACAAAGGGAAATCACACAAGAAAAATTACCAAATTATAAGAAAGGGATTTATCCTATCATCAATGCTAACCTAATCACTTTGTGTTGAAGTGGTGCCAGTTTTAGACTATCGAAGGGTGAATTACTCTATCTCGGGTTATAATCACTAAGCCTTAATTAATAAATCCTAATTAAATTGAGTTATCAAAAATGTCATCTCGATTAACAATCTGCCCATAACTTAATTAGTTCTTAAGCCTTCTAATAATCGGGTCTCACACAAGATCTCTCTTTGTATAATTACCAATTTAATTATTTGCATAGTCTATTGGGTTGTTTAACTCTCATTAACCAACCTAATCATTTTGCATTCGGTTCACTCTTCGATTTATTACTGAAGCATTAAGTTACAACAAATAATGACAACACCTAAACAAATTAACACAAAACAACTAGATTAAGATTGAATCAAGTTTAAGTCCCTAAAGAAAAGTTAGAACATCATCATCAATCCTAAATCCATCACCATAATCATATCCATCTTACACATTCAAAGAAAATAATAATAATAATGAAAAGAGAATGTCACTTGGAAGAGATCAAGAAGGCTTAGGAAAGCAGCAACAATAGAATCCTGCTCCTTTTTAATTTTCTCTCTCTTCTTATTCTTTCTTCTTGGAGTTTTCCCAAAGTAGCAGAAAATGGAGCTCCCCCTAGGGTTCTTTCTCTTTCTTTATATAGTCTTTTTTATTTTATGTAAACTCTAAGGTTTTCCCATGTCTAAAAGGTCCCAAATGTCCCTTAATAAGTCGTATTCGAGAGGTTGTCCTAGTTGTCTATCACGCAGACGATCGTGACACTTTATTTAGCTCTTTATCACGATTATGGTAGACTAGGCTAAGATTGTGGCTCCCCTCAGCTAGTTCTGTCACAATCGTAGGCCTGGGCTTGGCTCCAACTTCCATTGATTATCCTCTGTTCTTCCATATTCGTTCTTAAACACTAATAAATACATCAAGAAATCTCAAATACACAAATTAAAGCAGAAAAGCATGCTCTAACCCATATAACAATCAAAACATAAAAATTTAAAGTAAATAACACAATCCGAAACTAGACATGCACTAATTATTCAATTTAACAATTAGACATGTACGAAACTTGCCCCTAAAACATTATGCAACCTACCACTATGAACATCCCTACACTTAAACTTTTTCTTCTATCATCATTCCTACACTTAAACTTTTGCTTGTCCTTAAGCAAAGTCAAAATAAGTAAAACAAAAACATACCAAAACACAACACATACACATATGCAATAATGGGACAACGACATTAAACTTCATGAAATAAATTTAACTACAAACACGATCCTTCAAGTTGTTCTCACTTATTAACTTCTGAAATTTGTGTCTAAGTACTTTAGAATAAATATACGTGCTAATCAGGACTTAATGTCACATTCATTCACTCCTATCACTTACACACATACATTGATAATTATTTGGTCAATCGAAACTGTAACTATCCTTAAGCGACTATACATAAGAGATCATGTTATTCATAAGATCAGTAGGATTTAGTAAACAACAAATTATTTTTGTTAATTTTACTGATACGAACCTAGCCTTTTGATGTGTAGGCAAACATTTATGATGGATGTCCCCTAATTACTCAACTAGACTATGTTTTTATTAAATGACTTGGTTGGAATGTCATTATAGCCTTTTGAGGTGAAGGCAAACATTTGTGGTGAATGTCCCCCGATAACTGAACTATATCATATTCTTAACTAGATACTAGCTCTATTCATAACCCGATTTGTTTCAAAAAGGGCGGAATAGTTATTTATTTAAGATTTACAAATGACTATCTTTTTTTCTACCTCAATTCTTAAGCTAATCATTCTCATGAAAAGATACTAACGATGTTACTTATTTGATTGGCCTAAAATTATAAATGAATATGGTAAATTCCTATAGTGAACGAACTATCATCGTATCCTAATTAACATGCATATTTAACCAAAGCAACCTAGAACACTAATTTCTCAAGCTAATAAAGTTTAGCAACCTAAAAGATTATGTTCAAAGCTAAATCGATTCCAACAAGTCTTAGGCATTGATACATTCACACAAATCACATTATGCAATCCTAAACAAAACTAACATATAGCATGTAAAATTCACATTCAAATAAAAACATATAATGCACATAACCCCAACATTTGGGCAACACGTTGTCCTCAATGTGAGAAGAACAAACAAACAATATATGAGGTAGGAATAAAAATTAATGAAACATGAGAAAAATGAGAATGATTGAAAATAATAATAAAAATAAAAGACAAGGGTTAGAGTATAGAACCATCATGGTGATTGAGGTGGTGATAGTGTCGGAGGTGGTAGTTGAACACTATGAGCCTTGAAATATCTATGAATATGTCGTATGTCCTGACTTTGGCTTCTTTGTTCTCTAGCCATCTCCTTTAACATCTTAGTGTTTTTTAAAATGGCTTTGTTAGTGTTTGAGATGGCTTCCATTACCTTCTCCCATCTTGTTGGCTCTTTCTCTTCTAATTCCTCGCTGGTTGAGTCCTCCTCTTATTGTGGTGGGGTTGAGCTCGAACTACCTTGTCCCGTCCTAGTCTTGACATGAGATTTTATGTTGATATCTTGAAGTTCCATATTATAGGACTTAAAACTTTCTACTCTCGTCAAGTGATGAGTGTTGAGAAACTCAGGACAATGGACAATTAGTCCATAACAATTGACACTATAGTATTCCGCAATAGTTGTGACCAAGTACCCCATGCCCAAGTTATTGCTTCTCTTTCTTAGAGTAGCAGCATATAAGTAGAGGTGCAACCTTTGACGCTATGATCCATGCATCGCAAGATGAAAAACTCCTTTGTTGAACATTTGTTTATTTCACTTTTTTCAATATAGTTTGACATATGAACTTATGTAATAAAAAGTGTTCTGGGCTTTGAATAATGTTATTGTGAGCATTTTTAGTGTCAAAGCTCTCTAGGCTACTCAGTTCCGTCCAATAGTGGGTGGCATAAAAGTCATCTTACTGATCTACTGTGATTAAGGTGGGAAATCTATCGATTTCACACAAAATGTCATATTCTAAGCCATATAGTTGACGCTGCAATCAAAACAATAAGTCCTTAGTTTGGTTGGCTCATATCGGAAGGAGGTGAAGAATTATAGGGTTAGTTCTTCATAAACAGCATAATTAAATCTCATAAAATTTTCCCACTGAATTCTTCCTCCTAAAGTTTCAACTCATTCTCTCAATCCAATTGTTTCTATTGTATCAAAATCTAAGTATTTAGGCACAATAATATTCCTTAAAGTAAAGGTGTGGTATTGGTTACCTTCCTCCTCCAAGTAGATAGTGAAAGGTGTCCCATAATCTGCCACTCAATTTATTTGCACACGGCCTAATACTTGGACCTTGCCTTTAGGTTGAGTACGCTTGATCGTTTGCTTAATGCGTGGCCCTATTAGATTGAGAGTTATGAGGAAACTTTTTTGGGAGAGATAAAGGCTTAAGATGTTTTTAGAGAGAGAAGTGGGTTCTTATGTTTAGAGAGATAATGTGAAAATGGAATGTGTAGGAAAAGTGAGGTTGAGTGTAAATATATAGGCTAGGAAGGGGTTAAGAGGTTAAAAGTGGAAAAAATTTGTTGAAATTTGCACATATCAACTGCTCTGCCACTAGCCACGATCGTGGCCCTATAAAAATTTAGCATGCTTTCCAATTTTGCTTCTTTTTCCTCATTTTATCCCTAAAATCCTTCCATACCTTATAATTACATTATTGCCTCATTGTGCTTGCCTTCCACACATTCCCATGTCAACTAATCCTCAATTCCTCCAAGATATTTAATTAGACTTAAAACAAACACAAAACATAATGCAAAACCTTTTACTAAAAAAGATGACGTAATAAAATGATAAAAAAATAATGGGTTGCCTCTCATGCAATGCTTCTTTTATCGTTGGTAACTCGACGTATTTCTTTTACTCATGGTGATTTGAACGAGTTGTGTAATGGTACCATGATCT
Organism: Erythroxylum plowmanianum; assembly: GCA_025531925.1. Classification (NCBI taxonomy): domain Eukaryota; kingdom Viridiplantae; phylum Streptophyta; class Magnoliopsida; order Malpighiales; family Erythroxylaceae; genus Erythroxylum; species Erythroxylum plowmanianum. The sequence goes on from JANVCQ010000004.1 coordinate 9,657,028, forward strand.
TAGGTCTTATAAATTGCAAATGAGGTACCAGACTATGATTTCCACCACCCTTCTTCTTCTTCATCATTTTCTTCTTATTTCTTCGAGATTGTGGTTTTTTAGGTGAATTCTTGTGATTATCACTACTTTCAACCTCCCCACGAGACTTGGTTCTCTTAATGACATCTATGAAATGTGAGGACTTATTATATCATTGGACTTGTTAAAGGACACCTTCTCATTCCCCACCCTTAGAGTCAACTTGACTCTATCAACATCTATAATAGATCAGAAGGTGGCTACAAATGGTCGTCCAAGGATAATTGGTATCTCCAAGTCTTCCTCTATGTCCAAAATGATGAAGTCTATGGGAAAGGTAAAATTTTCTACCTTAATAAGAACATCCTTGATTATACCTCTCAGATGGTGAATTGACCAATCAACCATCTGCACACTCATCATGGTTAGCGTTATTTCTCCTAACTTCATTTTTTGGAATAAAATGTAACGCACCATACTTATACTAGCTCCTAAGTCTACAAAAGTCTTATACACTTTGAAATTACCTATGGTGCAAGGAATATAAAAATTTCGTAGATCCTTTTGCTTCCGTGGTAATGCTGCCATTTCATTAAAGTTGTCCATGCTTCCTACTTCACTCGCCATCTTATCTAACTCCTTTCTGTTGATTAATCTCTCTTGTATAGATTCTATAAGAGTGAGTTGTGTTTTCAGCTGCTCTATTACCTCAAAGACTTCCCTCAACTTCACTTCTTTTGACTATCATTTTGTTAAAATAAGGTATAGAATTGCAGGTCAATACTCTTTAATTTCCTTCAGGTTATGTTCATTCGAAAGGAAATTTTTATCAGCCCATTTCTATTCCTTTTCCCTATCTTCTTCAGCTTGGTCGAGCTTCTCCTTAATGTCCTGGGTGATAAGCATGATTCTTTCCTTTGGGTTTATTTCTGTGTTACTTGGAAGGCTCCCCACATTTTCTTAAGATAGTGCATATGCCAATTGGCCCATTTGGACTTCCAAGTTATGGATCGAGGATGGATGATTCTTTGTTACTTGTTGAAATTTTTCTTCCAATCTCTTATGTGCATCATCCATGCTTATAATCTTATCCAAGATTTTGTCTAATTTGGCATCCATTAAGTTAGGTTTCGCCTTTTGGAACCTAGGAGGCCTATGAGATCAGAATTGACCTCCAGCATTATTTGACCACGAAAAGTTTGAGTGATTCTTCCACCCAGGATTGTACATGTTCGAATAGGGGATGTTCCCTCCACCATAACCAAACTGTGCTCCCATATACTTAACTTGTTCCATTTCATTACTTTACATCAGGAAGCAGTCGATGGTATTATGATTATCCTGGCTGTATAGCTCGCATCTTTGTTGAATAGCCTTAACAAGGGTTGAGGAGGAAGCTTTCATATTGTCCAACTATCTTGTCAAGCTATCAATTTTTTTTCTTACATCTCTGTCATTTAGTCAATAGTTATAGCTCCTTTCTATTCTCGGATGGTTATGTATTGTCTACTTGATCATTTGTCCACAGACAACTATTATTGGCCGTTTCTTCTAGCAACTCCTCCACTTCGTCATCAATCTTTTGCATAAGCAATTCATGCAATGCTACATGTATGGTACCTCTCATAGGTGGATTGACTTTGTTGTAGAAGGTTTGCAAAACAAATTTTTTTGGTAAGTTGTGGTGCGGAAACCTCTTTTACAAATCCTTATATCTCCCCCATGCTTCATAAAGTGACTCCCCATCACTCTGTTGGAAGTTTGTGATTTCTTTTATCATCTTTGTAGTTTTAGTGAAGGGAAAATACTTATCTAAGAATGCATATACCAATTGCTCCCACATTGTGACATTTGAGGGATTGAGAGAGTGATACCAAGCTTTAGCTCTATCCCTTAGCATGAAAGGAAAGAGCCTCATCCTAACAACATCTTCCGGCATTCCATAATATTTAAAGGTATCACATATTTCTAAGAAATTTACTATGTGCGCATTAGGATCCTTATTGTTCAATCCATATAATATAACATTTGTTTGCAACATATTTGATATGGCTAGCTTTATTTCGAATGAAGGTGCTTGAACAGGTGGTCTAGCGATACCTTGAATTAAATCCCATTCTTATGAAATCCATGAGGTTCCGCAGTTGGTTCCTTTGGTTTCTTCCTTGTTGAAACACTTGATGAATTTCTTCAGCCATGATTGCTTTGGTATTTCCTTCTTAGCGTTTGGCTCTTCGAATGACTCATTCCAAGCGATTAATGTCAAGTGCTAGGGCTTCAGCGATCTAACTTGAACTTCGAGTGACTCTTTGGTTTATGCAAATGCATGGACACAAGAGTGATGAGATTGTCTTAGACTACAAGAACAAAACTAATACTACTACGCCCCGACAATGACGTCAAAAATTTATTGAGCAAGTTTTAATCTATTTAAAACTCACAATATACTGCAAGTGCACAAGTCGTGGGTATAATATGTGAGGTGTCGATCCCTTGAGGAGTTGTCGAACTAATCTAATTTGAAGTTATATAAAGCCTAAAGAAATATTAAAATGAAAATAAAAACTAAATAGAAAGGTAAACATATGAAGATGATTAACAAGAAATTAATTTGTAAAATTAACATAAAAGAAATCGAATATTGAGCAATATCAAATTCACAATGGAAAATTGCATAAGAAAAATTACCAAATTATGAGAAAGGGATTTATCCTATCATCAATGCTAACTTAATCACTTTTGTGTTGATGTGGTGTTGGTTCTAGACTATCAAATGGTAGATTACTATCTCTTGAGTTACAATTACTAAGCCCTAATTAGTAAACCCTAATTAAGATGAGTTACCGAAACTGTCATCTCTCAATTAACAATCAACCTATAACCTAATCAGTTCTTATGCCTTCTAATAAACAACCGAGTCTTATTGAAATCTCTCTCTGTATAATTACCGATTTGATTATTTGTGTGGTCTATTGGGTCGTCTAACTCTCATTAACCAACCTAATCATTTTGTATTTGGTTCACTCTCTTGATTTAGTACCGAAGCATGAAGTTACAACAAATAATCACAAAACCCAAATGAATCAACACAAAATAACTAGATTAACATTGAATCAAGTTTAAATCCCTAAAAAGAGTTAGAACATCATCATCAATCCTAAATCTATTAACATCATCATATCCTTCTTACACATTCAAAGAAAAAATAATAAAGATGAAAAGAAAATGTCACTTGTAAGGATTGGGATGGCTCTAGAAAGCAAAAGCGGCAAAATCCAGCTCCTCTCTCCTCTTCTCCCTCTTCTCTCTCTTCTTCTTCTTTCTTCTTGGTGGGGTTTTCCCAAAATGACAAAAATTGGAGCTCCCCCTAGGATTCTTTCTCTTTCTTTATATAGTCTTTTCTATTTTAGTTAAACACTAAGGCTTGCCCAAGTCAAAAAAGTTCCAAATGTGTTGGGCCCCAATTCACATTAAGCATGTTTTATTCATTTTGAGGTTTAGGTTGATAATTCCTTTTAGTTAGAATAATTTGGGATTTTTAGTGCTTAGTTAATGGTTATTAAATGAAGGATTTTAGTTAAATTAGAGGTTTGATAAGT
>JANVCQ010000004.1:9660744-9677766 GCA_025531925.1 Erythroxylum plowmanianum
TTATTATGAACATATTATTATTATTATTGTTATCATCATCATTATTAGTATTATTATTATTATTATTATTTAATTATTGTAATTGCTGTTATTAATAATTATTATTATAAATTTTGTACTTATTATTATTATTATTATTATTATTATTATTATATAAAATTAATTATCTTATTGTTGTTGTCGTTGTTGTTATTGTTGTTATTATTATTATTATTATTATTATTATAAACATTATTAATTTTTTTATGTGTAATTTAGAGAACTCTAATAATATGCATATTTACCCTTAACTATTAGAGGTTGTTTGTAGAACATCTACTAATATGTATATTATTTTTTATATAAAAGTGAAATTGTTTATGACAAGAAAAGTATTTTTTTGAATGATAGAGTAGGCCGAACCCAATAAGTAAAATATTAAAAATGAAACCGAAACGGCGAATTCTCTGACCACATTCCAATATCTCACTCCAAGCGACTCTCACTGAATATTTTATATACCATGAATGACAACAAATCACCGAATTCTTATTACGCTTATGTAGAAAATATTTTTATTTGCATTCATGGAATTAATCACATAATAGGTTCAAATAAATCCTACAAATAACAAAGTTTTTAAATGGTAAATCAAGCAAGAAATTTTAGGACATAATAATTTAATAAAATATCTAAGCATTCATAGAATTAATTACATAATAGGTTCAAATAACTCTGACAACCAAGAAATTCTAATACATAATAATGTAATAAAACATCTAATCATTCACGGATTTAATTACATAATAGGTTAAAGATACATTCAAGCCTTAAATTTTATTAAGAATGTCCTTAACAATAATTCCTAAAATGACTCCAATGGCAATTAGTAAAAATCCTTGACTTCATGCCATTTTATGCTTTAAAATTGCAACTTCATTTGGTTCTTCAGTTGTTGGCAGTGAAAATTGATGCGGTATTGATGAGGGTTCATTAACGGTAGGAACAATTTCTTCATTTGGACGACTGCGCCTATTTCGATCCATAACATAAGCACTTTCTACTTCAACCATGGTCCGAAATCCCTTGAATCTAGCATTAGGAAAGCCTCAGTTACCAATTTCACTTCATCTCAATTTGTGAAAATTCCTACTTAACGTCCAACGAATACAACATAGAAGTTGTATTTGTCCATAGTGATGTACCTGTAAATGAATCATATCCTAATCATTCATACACGTACATAAATTGAAAACATTAAATAGTTAATAAACCAACCATTCATCATTGATACACATGTGTACAAACAAAGTCAAAAGTATATCATATCATCAGTCAACATCACATGGCAGGAGCACAAATAAGTTAAGTTAGACGCATTGTTACCATCATACATGACCATATAATAGTTGAGATTAACATACAAATTAAGGAACCAAACATAAAGTCAGAGTTCATCATCTAAGAGGCTCCGCACATAAGCCTATTTTTGAGCTGCATTTAACCCCCAAAAAAGATTCCCAGCATGAGGATTCTTTGAGAAGATCCTTGCAGTCCTAACAACATCTTCGGTGGAGAAACCCAAACTCCCAAGCTCGTCACCTAGCGGGGGAATTTGGTGTCCCCCCCAATAGCATCTACAATGATCTGTGCACTCCTAATATTGGAGTCAGCTGCACGGGCAAATGTGGCAGCAAAGCTTTCTAACACTTCACTATCCCTCCTCTTCCTTTTCCCTTTACTTTGTTGATTCCCGTCTGTGTTGGAAGAAGAGGCGACAGAACCAGTGACATGGACGAAAGCAATTGCAGCGGGAGTGGCCGCTAGGCCTGGTTCAGACAATGGGGCAGCATGAGATGGTGAAGCTGCTGGTGACCATAATCTACTATTACCTTACACCCTTGCAAAGACCAGTTTTTCTCATTGCTATTTGTGCTAGGAGTCTTCACTGAGTGACCCTAAGGATACAACAATCCTATGATTGTATATGTCCATCGCGAGAATCTTTCCCCCTTACACCTGACTTGAATAAAAGTTGATGGTCCAAAAGCCTTTCCCAAAACTTATAACCCACAAAGGCATAAAGGAAATTGGGTTGAATTTCCTTTGTGGTAAGGATGAGGTGTAAGAACTCTAAAGTATGTCATTTACCTTTATCATATCATGCCAGAATTTCCTAATTCTATCCACTGCCTCAGTAAGGGCCAACTCTGACACATCTTTCTTGATCACTTCCTTCCAACTCTTCTAAGGCCTCCCTTTTCTCCTCTTGTAACTATTAAGGTTTACTTTCTCAAAGCGTCATACTGGAGCATTATAGGGAATCCTGCACATATGCCTATACTACCTAAGCCTTTCCTCTCTCAAATTGTCAACAATACTAGCTACCTGTAGTCTGTCCCTCACTACCCTATTCCGTACCCTATATTTTTTCATAACGTCACACATCTACGTAAGTATACGCATTTCTGCTACCAACAACTGTTGCGTATGTCTACGTTTAGTAGGCCAGCACTCTGTACCATATAACATGATTGGTTGAATCACCATTCTATAGAACTTCCCTTTGAGTTTTAAAGGGACCTTTGTATCACATAAAATACCTGATGCATTCAGCCATTTGACCTATCCAGATCTAATATGATGTACTATATCGTTATTGATATTGCTATCTCTCTAAATGATAGATCTAAGGTATTTAAAACTCAATTTCTATGGTATGATGTTAGTATCAATTGCTACTGCTGCCTCTTGTACTATCTGGCTACACGAAAAGTTGTATTCTAAATACTCCATCTTGGACCTACTCATTCTAAAGCCTTTCAATTTTAACGCTTCTCTCCAACATTCTAACTTGATATTGACCCCCTCTTTGGTCTCATCTACCAGGACAATATCAATAGCAAATAACATACACCAAGGTACCTCTCCTTGAATATGTTTGGTAAGTTCATCTAACATTAATGTGACCAAAAAAGGGTTTAAAATTGAGCTTTGGTGTGGTCCAACACTAACATATAACATGCAAAATTCACATTTAAATAAAAACATATAATGCACACAATGCTCCCCACACTTGGACAACACATTGTCCTCAATGTGAAAAGAACAAACAAGAACACAAAAGGTGGGAATAAAGACAAAAAAGATAAAACTATAAGAACGACATAAAGATAAAATTCAAAAGAGAAAAGGTTAGAACACAAATCTGTCATGGTGATTGGGGTGGTGATGGTGATGGTGTTGGAGGTAAAGGTGCAATCTCCATGCCTTGAGTAGCAAAGTATTTTTGAAAGCCTTGGAATGTCTCGTCATTTTCTCCACTACTCCTTCGTGATCTCCTTTAACAACTTATTAGCCTTTATGAGCTCAATCAATACTTTCTCCTTTCCAGCTACTTCTTCCTCTCCTAACTACTTGTTGGTTGAACCCTCCTCTTGCTGCTGTGGTGTCAAGCATAAACTGGCCTAACCTACCCTGATTTTAACATGAGATTTTGTGCACTGATATTAATATGGGACTTCAAGATTTCAACTCTCGTTAAGTGAAGAGTGCTTAGAAACCTAGGATGATGGATAGTTCGTCCACTGCAATCGACACTATAGTAAGCAACTAGAGCCATAACCAAGTACCCAGTGCCTAAATTATTACTTCTCTTATGTAAAGTAGCAGTAATTGTATTAAATATATAGGTGGAGGTGCAAAATTGGACACTATGATCCATGCACCACAATATGAAAAGTTCTTTTATTGAACACTTGTTAGTTTTAGTTTTGTCAAATATAGTTTGACACATGAATTTATGCAGTAACAAGTGTTTAGTTCTTCTAATAATATTATTATGGGTATTTTTAGCATCGAAGATCTCCAGCCTAATTAGCTCGATCTAATAGCGAGTGGCAAGAAAGTAATCATGCTGGTCCACTATTGATGATTCAAGGAACTCATCTATTTCACACAAGGTTTTGTAGTTTAAGCCATACGGTTGACCCTGCAACCCAAACTATAGGTTTTTGGGGTTGTTTAGCTTATATTAAAGAGTTGTGAAGAATTCTAGGGTTAATTCCTCATAAACAAGATAACTAAATTGCAAAAATTTATCTTAATGAATTCTTCCTCCTTAGGTCTCAACCTTCTCTCTCAATCCTATTCTTTATAATATGTCAAAATCGAAGTATTTATACACACTTATCTTCTTAAGACTAAGGGTATAGAACTAGTCACCTTCCTCCTTTGAGAAGATTGGGAAAGGTGCATTGTAATATGTTGCCCTATTTCATTATCCACAACCTAATATTTGGACTTTGCCTTTTGGTTGGGTGCACTTAACATCTGCTTGATGCACAGTCCCATTAGAATGAGAATTGTGAAAAGTTTGTGAGAATTGAAGACTTGAAGATGAAAAGTTTGGAGTTGAGTTCTTAGGTTTAGAGATAGAGTGAGAAAGTGAAAGGTGTAAGAAAATGAGTTTGTGTAAATATATAGGGTAGGAAGGATAAAAGGGGTAAAATTGGAAGAAAAATACTTGAAATTTGCAAACAACATGTTTGCCCCGTCGTAGGCCACGATTATAACCCTACAAAAATTTTGTTTGTTTTTCGATTTCTCTTTTTTCCTTATTTCATTCTTGAAATCCTTCCATACCTTATAATTACATTATCACCTCATTGTGCTTGCCTTCCACAACATTCCCATGTCAACTAATCCTCAATTCATCCAAAATATTTAACTGGACTCAAATCACATAAAAGAAAAAAGAATGCAAAACCTATTTACTACAAAAGATGATATAATAAAATGATTAAAAAATCATGGGTTGCCTCCCATGTGGTGCTTGTTTTACCATCAGTTACTCGACGTACTTCTTTTGCTTATGATGATTTGAACGAATTATGTAATGCTAGCGTGATCATAGGTCTCATAAATTACAAATGAGCTACCGGATTGTGATTTCCACCACCCTTCTTCTTAGTCTTCTTCTTCCACTTATTCCTTCAAGATTGTGGCTTTTCAGGTGAATCCTTATGATCATCACTATGTTCAACCTCTCCAAGAGTCTTGGTTCTCTTAATGATGTCTACGGAATTGTGAGAACTTCTTCTATCATTAGACACGTTAAAAGAACACATTCTCATTCCCCACCCTTAGAGTCAACTCGCGTCCATCAACATCTATAATAGATCAAGTAGTGACTAAAAATGGTCGTCCAAGGATAATTGGTATCTCCAATTCTTCCTCTATATCCAAAATGATGAAGTCTATGGAAATGGTAAATTTTTCCACCTTCACAGGAAAGTCCTTGATTATACCTCTTAGACAGTGAATGGATCGATAAGCCATTTGCACAATCATTATGGTTAGTGTTATTTCTCCTAACTTCATCTTTTGGCAGAAAGTGTAAGGCATCATACTTATGCTAGCTCCTAAGACTGTAAAGCCTTATACACTTTGACATTACCTATAGTGAAAGGAATGTAAAAATACCTTAGATCATTTTGCTTCCGTGGTAATGCTGCCATTTCATTAGAGTTCTCCATGCTTCTTACTTCACTTATTAGCTTTTCCAACTCCTTTTTGTTGATTAATCTCTCTTGTATGGATTCTGTAAGAGTGAGTCATGTTTTCAGCTGCTTTATTACCTCAAGGACTTGCTTTAAATTTGTTTCTTTTGACTTCCGTTATACTATAATAGGGTATGGAATTGTAAGTTGATACTCCTTGATTTCCTTCAGGTTATGTTCATTGAGTAGGAAATTTTTGTCAACCTTATTCTTTTACTTTTCCCTATCTTCTTCAGCTTGGCCGAGCTTCTCCTTAGTGGCCTAATTGATAACTATGATTCTTTCCTTTGGGTTTGTCTCTGTTTTACTTGGAAGGCTCCCTGCATTTCATACAGACAGTGCATCTACCAACAGGCCCATTTGGACTTCTAAATTATGGATAGAGGATGTATGATTCTTTGTCACTTGTTGAAAATTTTCTTCCAATCTTATGATTCTTTGTCACTTATTGCAATTTTTCTTCCAATCTCTTATACACATCATCCATGCTTCTAATCTTATATAAGATTTTGTCTAATTTGACGTCTATGGAATTAGGTTTCTCTTATTAGAATCTAGGAGGCTTGTGAGGTTTGAATTGACCTGCAACATTGTTTGGCCATGAAAAGTTTAGGTGATTCTTCCATCCAGGATTGTACGTGATTGAATAGAGGTTGTTCCCTCCACCACAACCAAACTGTGCTCCCACATACTTAACTTGCTCCATTTCATTACTTTGTATAAGGAAGTAGACAATGGTATCATGATTATCTTGGCCACATAGCTCGCTTCTTTGTCAAACAGCCTTAAAAGGGGTTGAAGAGGAAGCCTTCATGTTGTTCAATGATCGTGTTAAGCTATTAATTTTTGATTGCATCTGGTCAATAACTATATCTCCCTTCTATTCTTGGATGGTTATTTGTTGTCTACTTCAGTCATTCATCCACAGACAACTATTAATGGCCATTTCTTCCAGCAACTCCTCCGCTTCGTCAATAGTCTTTTGCATAAGTGATCCGCCTAATGTTGCATCTATGGTACCTCTCGTGGGTAGATTGACTCCATTGTAGAAGGTTTGCAAATGAAATTCTTTTGGTAAGTTATGGTGTGGACACCTCCTTTGTAAATCCTTATATCTGTCCTACAAGTCGTAAAGTGATTCCCCATCACTCTCTTGGAAGTTTGTGATTTCTTCTATCATCTTTGTAGTTTTAGTGGGGGAGAATACTTATCTAGGAATGCACGTATCAATTAGTCCCACATTGTGACATTTGATGGACTGAGAGAGTGATACCAAGCTTTGGCTCTATCTTTTAGCATAAAGGGGAAAAACCTCATCCTAATAGCGTCTTCCGACATCCCATGATATCATAAGGTATCACATATTTTGAGGAAGTTTACTATATATGCATTTGGATCCTTGTTGGTCAGTCTATAGAATTGCACATTTGTTTGCAACATGTTCAGTAAGGCCGGTTTAATCTTAAAAGAAGCGACTTGAACTGGTGGTTGGGCTACTTCTTGATTGGCAGCATTGAACCCTAGTCTAACGAGGTCCATAATTCGCAGTTATTGTCCTTGGGTTCCTCCCTAATCGAACTTTTTATGAAACCCTTCCGCCATTGGTTCTTCAATTTCTTCTTCTTGGAATTTAGCTCTTTAAATGGCTCATTCCAAGCGTGTGATGTCGAGTGCTAGGGTTTCAGAGATTCAACTTGAACTTCGAGTGATTCTTGTGCCTTAGACTATAAAAACTAAACTAATCCTACTACTCCCTAATAACGGTGCCAAAAACTTGTTGAGGTAAGTTTTAATCTATTTAAAACCTTCAATATACTGCAAGCACACAGGTTGTGAGGGTAGTATGTGAGGTGTCGATCCCTCGAGAAGTTGTCAAATAATCTAATTCTAAGTTATCTAAAGCCTAAATAATTATTAAAATGAAAACAAAAATTGAACAAAAAAGTAATCATGTGAAGATGATTAACGGAAAGTTAATTTGTAAAATTAACATAAAAGAAATCTAATATTTAGCACCACCAAATTCACAATAGAAAATCACATAAGAAAAATTACCAAATTATGAGAAAAAGATTTATCTTATCATTAATGCTAACCTAATCACTTATGTGTTAATGTGGTGTCGATTCTAGACTATCAAAGGGTGGATTACTCTCTCTCAAGTTATAATCATTAAGCCCTAATTAAGTTAGTTATCGAAAATTTCATCTCTTGATTAATAATCGGCCTACAACCTAATAAATTCTTAAGCCTTTTAATAAACAAATCGGGTCTCACACAAGATCTCTCTCTATATAATTACTGACGTTATTATTTTCCTGGTCTATTGGGTTGTTTAATTCTCATTAACTAACCCAATCATTTTTCATTCAATTCACTCTTTCGATTTATTATCAAAGCATGAAGTTACAACAAATAATCATAACACCCAAATGAATTAACACAAAAACAACTAGATTAATATTGAATTAAGTTTAAATCCCTAAAGAAAAGTTAGAACATCATCATTAATCATAAATCGATTAACATCATCATATCCATCTTACATATTCAAAGGAAAAAAAATAACAAAGATGAAAAGAAAATGTCACTTAGATGGGATCAGGGTCGCTCGGGAAAGTAGTAGTAAGAGAAGCCCACTCCTCTGTCCTCATGTTCCTCTTCTCTCTCTTCTTCTTCTTCTTTCTTCTTTGAGTTTGCCCAAAGTGGCAAAAATTGGAGCTTCCCCCGAGGGTTCTTTCTCTTTCTTTGTATAGTCTTTTCTATTTTAGGCATTTAACTCTCTATCTCAATTGTGGAAGACAAGGCCACAATTATGGCTCCCCTAATTGGTTCTGTCAAGATCATAGGCTTGGGTCTGGCCGTATCTGTTCTCAAACACTAACAAATACATCAAGGCACCTTAAATACACAAAATCAAAGCTCAAAAGCATGCTCTAACCCATATAACACTCAAAACACAAACATTTAACTAAATAACATAATCCTAACCTAAACATACACTAATCATTCAATTTAAGAACTAAACACATACTAAACTACCCAATAAAATATTATGCAACGTACCACTATTAGTCTTATAAAATATAAACTTAGTTGATCTATACAATAAATTATATTAGGTAGAACTAAAAATCAATAAACTTATACTTATAAAGATAAATTTACATTTTTAGTCAACATTAAAGAACCTTTTTAAACACTTTTTTCAAATGATTTTTAAAGGTAAATTAGTAAACTTATTTTCCAAATCTTAGAAGATCACCATGTCATCAAAATTTAAAGTGTGTAGATCACTTACTATGGTAGGAAGAATTTTAAGTTAAAAAGAAAATTTAAGAAAAGTTGGAGATTCATTTGCAAAAATAAAAATTCATAGTCAAATGTGCATCTAGAGTGAAAGTTGATAGATCAAATGAAGCTCTTACTTTATACATTTATATTCACATAAATTAGATGTCTAATTAATTGTCAAAAAGCTATCATATTTTAAAATCACCCATTTTATCCCCTATAAGTGCCTTTGAATGATAAGTTCCCTCTTTAAACCCACATCATATCCTTAAGCACCTTATATATTGAGTTCACTATAATTCTCTTCTTTTAAAGTGAAAAAAATTGTTACAAACCTTTCTCTACGTTGGCTCCACATAAATATTTCTAGAAGAACGTAAACTTAACTATCTCTCCAAATAATACAATCACAACAAATAGCCTGGTGGATATTCTATTAGGAAAAAGTTAGATCATAGCTTGGAAAATACTCAATGGATGTTGAAGTTCCCTAACTGTTTCTCCACTTATTCTTGCAACAACTTATCAGGTCATACATTGATGTTAACTTAGACTGGTGTAGTTAATCCTAGGAAGCCATTCAAATTCAATGTCTTCCTAGCTAATGTGGCAAGCTTTAAAGATGTCATTTGGAAAGCATTGAGAGCAAGATTATTTGGATCTAAGCAGTGTTATTAGAAAATTAGGACGGGATCTGATCCTGACTATAGTGGAATAATTACAAAACTTTTTGTAATTTGATTTCTCAAAAATCAAGATCACTTTAACTATATAAAATGATTAACACATAAATTATAATAAAGTATAAATCGTGATTCATACCTAATTTTGAAACTTGATCCTTATTTTATCGTATCCCTCGAACCGTTTCAAAAATCTATCCATCTCAACCACCCTAGCCGCACAAGTGTCTGATCTCTAACAGTATCCACAGAATAGGTTAAGAAAACTCTGTAACTCTTACAGAGAGGGTTAAGTAAGAAGTACTAGTTTCATCAAAGTGTAAGCCTATTTATAATAAATTTTAGACATTTTAGTAATTTAATTAAAATTTATTCTAATTATGATTAAAATTTAATTAAAATTACAAATAATTTTAATTAAATACCAATTGTTCCCAAATAAGATTCAATATTTAATATTAATCCTCATTTATTAAATATCTCATATTTAATTATAAAGTTTCTCAAACTTTACAATCAAGTCTAACTTGATTAAAATATGTTTGCTCACCACAATGTGTTATACATGTGTGACCTATTAGGATCCCAAATATATTGACGATGATTATAAATTATAATTATAATTCCTAATTAGGATTAGATAAATTAAAACTCTTTTTAATTTATCTCTAATTAAATAATTTCTAACAACGCATCATAACCACTCAAATATTAAAAAATGTCAAAGTGGTTTTGACTAACCTTTTTTGGTATGATTTTTTGTATAATTTAATTCTTTCATCATATTTGATTAGACAGAGCATGGAATTAATGTCTACTTTTTTTGAGTCCAATCATATTAGTTCTCCACCATTAGCTATTGACTCAATTAATGACATTTGTAAACTATTTACAAAGCATCATTCCACCTTGGCCAAGGATTTTCCAAGTCAATACTAATCGAGAATAACAAAACATTCTCCCTAATTACTTTATAGTGACGAATCCTATCTTGATTACACAACTACCTCTATATAGTTCACGCTACATCCAATGAGTACCAATTGAACAACTTATGATTAGAGTAGGTTATAAGTAGTATCAAAACATATCAATTCATATACAAGATAACTTTAGAGGCCTCAAGTTACAAGATTATTTATACAATCATCATAATGAAAATTTCTACAGACATATAAGTAATGTTCCAAATGGATTTCTCATGTTATGTCAGTTCAGTGAACTTGTTCTTTAACAAGTACGCACACGTTTGTTTAAGTATCTCCATACTTTTGCCTATGAGATTAACTACTTCTTTTATAAGGAAAAACATAATATGTGCTAGCCTTTTTATGTTCTATTAATGTCCATTCTTAATAGAACAATGACTAAGAACAATTTAGGGATAATATATAAATGCAATATAAATCTCATAATTATAATCTCATTATAATTTCATTTGCAATGTATAATTATACCGTGGACTTTATCATATACATCTAAACATGTATGAGATAAGAATGCCTTTAAATTATTTTTCACTAAACTAAAACCAATTGATTAGCTATAGAGCAAAAAGTAATAAGTACATCTTTTATAGGAAAATGGGCCTCATTAGAATGGAAACGAAAATTCTTTTTAAAGACAATATTGACAGCACACACCATCTGTCAAACACTACTAAATGTCACTTAGATAATATTTAACACCAAATTTACAATAATCCTGCATCTAGTCAGCTGTAAGAAATGGAGAAAGATGCTCTCCACGATTATTATAAAGCCCTTTGGTATGATTTTTCCTTGATGAAGTAGAGATCAAGACTGGAATGGTTAAAGAATGTGGATAGAAATACCTCTTTCTTCCATAGATCCAGCATTGCTAAAAGAACCTCTAATAAAATGGTATCACTATAGTTCAATAACTCTCAGTTGAATTGGTCGACGAGGCTTTTCAACTATTTTCTGAACTATTGAATAAGCCTTATAGTTCTCATTCTTCTATAACCCTACTCAAACAATTTCTACAAGATTGTCTATCTTTTTTTAAGGTTAAATTCCTTTCTCAACCTGTTACCATAAAGGAGATTGAGGAAACATTGAAATCTTTACATTCGTATAAAGCCCCTATTTTAAATGGTTTCACTGTGAATTTTTTTAATAAAGACTTGGCCCCTCACAAGGAATTTAGTGTCAGATGTTGTTTAGGAATTTTTTAATAATGGATCCTTATTGACAAATATTAATAAAACTTTTATTACTGTTGTTATTAAGAGTGGAGACCTCAATCACTTTTTAGATTTTTGCTCAATCTCTTACAATTCCATGTATAAATTGTTCTATAAAATTCTAGCTTAGAGGTTGAGAAAGGTGCTTCCTAATCACTTTGTAGAATCATTGGGTGGCTAAATCCCTGGTAGGGCTATTGGAGATAATATATTGATTCTCCAAGAGCTGATCAGAACATATGCAAAGAGGAATGGTAAGGCCAATTGCTACATAAAGTTTGATCTCAAAATGGCTTATCATTATATGGATTGGGGCTTCATCACTAACATTCCAGTGACATGAATTTCCTTAGGATATTTATCCAATGGATCACTCAATGTATCTCCTCACCTTCCTACAACATTCTTATTAAAGGTCAGCCCACAATCACTTTTAGAAGTTGTAAAGGAATTAGACAAGGGGATCATATATCACCTTACCTTTTTGATTTCAATAGACTATTATAGGGTTTGTAGAGTACTAAGGGCTTTCAAATATCACTCTAAATATAGAAGGGTCAATTTATCTCATATATGCTTTATTGATGATCTTATTTTACTTGCCAAAGCTAATCCTACTTTTGCATTATCTCTCATGAAAGCTTTTACAATGTTAGTAGGATGTTTGGACTTCAAGTAAATTGCTCCAAAAGTGGTTTACTCTTGTCCCATAAAGCTTTTAATCTAGAATCTACTTTGGCTTCTATTATAGGTTTTAATAAACAACAACTGCCACTGCTATATCTTGGCTTCCTATTTTGGGTTCTAAACTTAAACCTATAGATTATGCCTACTTAATTAATAAGATCAATCTCAGAATTGCTTTTTGGAGTTCTAGGAAACTCTCTACTATTGGGAGGGCATAACTTATTGTATCCATATTGAACTCTATCAGTGTTTAGTAGGCAGCTTATATTACTTTGGTTATGAAAGTTATTAAAACAATTGACATAATTTTTAATAGTTTTTGTAGACTAGGTGTAAGGGAAATCCTCGCAAAGTTAAGATGAGATAGGGGATGTTTGTTTACCTAAAAGCCAAGGTGGTCTTAGTATAATCTCTCTTAAATCAGTCAACTTTGTTCTACTTTCTAAAAGGCTGTGGAGGCTCCTCACTGATAATCAAGCACTGTGGTATATATGGATCCACATCTACTTCACTAAAAACAAGAACTTGAGGAGTTTGAACTCGAATAATATATCCTCTACCACCCTGAAAGCTATTCTTAAGCTGAGGAGGAAAATGAAACCTTATTTCATCCACCTCGTTGGAAATGGGGAAACCACTGCTCTTTCCTTGATAATTAGTTATTAGTAGGTCCTTTGTAGAGATTGGAGGAAGCTCTTACAATAAAGGATCTAATTAAGCTTGCCCCAATTCCAATTCCTCTGAAGACTGAAATCTTGCAAACTTGTATTAACTCAGATAATGATATCATGATGTGCAAAAACACTACAAATGGTGTTTTCACTAATCTATCTTGCAGACAAGTGATTAATAGCAACATGCCAATCTTGCCTTGGACAAGTATAGTCTGGTTTAGTCATCAACAACCTTAAGCATCTACAACTCTTTGACTTGCTATGTTAAACAAGCTACCTACTATTGACAAAATTGTAAGATTTTCACATCTTACTAATTGGTGTACTCTTTGTAGAAGAGCTAAGGAGACTTCAAATCATCTCTTCTTTAAGTGCGGTTATGTCATTGATACTTGGAAAGCATTGAAGTAGAAATGCCTGGTTAGTGAATTTCCAGAGGACTTTAACTAGATTAAGCTGTGGTGTACTGATATGAGATTCCAAAACAAAACCATCAAATGGCGTTTTTGTATTTCTTTATCTTCCATGGCTACAACTATATGGGATGAAAGGAAAAACTAAATATTTCATGACAAATGCCTTTCCATTGAGCATTTCAACACATCTCTAAGGCTATGTTTGGTGTGAGTTTATTAATGAAATGGAATGGAACGTTTGGGAGGACGGTTTATAGTGCAATGAATGAAATGAGATAGAAGATGAGGGTTTCATATTACATCCCATTCTATTCTAAACAGTAAAAAAGAGAAATCTCTGATTTGGGTTGTTTAGGATGTAATGTAAAATAATAGAAAACTTTTCATTATATTATATTATAAACCCTTCTTCCAAACAATATTTTATTATATTATATTATGAACCTTTCATCCATCCCAAACAACAAATTTCAAATATTACATCTATTTATATTCCATTATATTATAAATCATTTCATTCCATTTAGTTAAAAATCTTACATCCAACCAAACATAGCTTAATGCAACTGATAAGCTCTCACATTAGAATCCATATGCACACGGAGTTGCACCTACAATTTCTCCGCGCTACTTGGAGAGTGTAACACATTCTTCTAATTGTAGCTCTTATGCTTATAATTATTTGGTTGTAAGCTTGTAGTTACTTTATCTCTCTTATAATTTGCAAGTTGTTTGTACTGATACTGATTCTCTTTGATTACCTTTTATGGTTTAATTTAATTCAACTTTTCCAAAAAAAAATGTTATAGATACAATTTTATGTCAGATATATTTAATGCAATTCACAAACAAGTTCTTAGTCTCTTAATAACCCTAATAACCTTTATGGCTAAACAGAAAAAGTTAAAAAATTAGAAATACAAATTTCTATTTCTAGTAATTTTTAATATTAAACTAATTTGGCTTTTATATTTAAAATTTATCTTAGGCATTAAAAACTTCTATAAATTTTTTACCTTAAAAATTTGAAAATTATTAAGTTAGAAGAGTTTTGTCTTACTTGTTTAAATTATCTTTTTAATGATCAAGGTTCTTTTCTTTACATACAAAACTAAAAAAATAAAGTGCTTACATTACTCTAATCAAAATATTTGAACTAACTACAAACATTGATCTTACAATCTATTCAAGTAAAAACCAAAGAAATAAAAAAAATTTCTTGATTACAAACTTTATATTTTTACCATTAAATCTTTGAAATGTAACTAAAATATAAAATTACTTAAAGCACTTATATGAGGATTATATTATAAAATTATTGGAATATTTTATCTAGCTTTCAATTGCATAAAATAAGGTAAACATGACTTCATATTTACCTTATAATGTTAATTAATTAGAGTGATGGGTGAAACATTAAAAGTTGAATTAAGAAGTAATTAGAACAATAAGAATATTTTATAGTATTTTACTTAAAGACAAGCAAGTTTAATAACCTTTCTAGTTTTTATGCTTGTTATTAGACCAGTAAATCTAAAATTAAATTTGTCAACATTATCATAATAAAACTTATACGCACAACATTGTAGTTTATATAGATGTTAATATATTAATCAATTGATTATTACTTTTGTACGTTATATTTCCTGATAATTACATACGAATTCATTTATTTTATACTACATAAAACTTGAAATATTTACATCAATATTAAATAAGTAATTACATTCGATTCTAAAAGTTTTAGAATACAAACATTTTGTAAAAATTAATTTACGACAAAATATAATGAGTACTCATGCTAAATTCATGTCATCATCATCATCATCATCATCATCACCCAGTCTGAAATCTTGCAATAAAGCAGGGTCTGGGGAGGTCCGATAGTACGCAGCCTTACCCCTACATAGTAGAGAGGCTGTTTTCGGTGAACCCACATGCAAATGAGACAATAGAATAATGATGCAGGTAACAAAAACAATTCAAAACACATAAAAATAAATGAAAATACAAGTAATGGGGAAAAAAGTACTAAATAGAAAAAATAATAAAAATACTCAAATCGCAAGATATAGCTAAAATAAATACAAATAACACTAATAATATTAACACTAATAATACTAATCACAAATAATCGTAATACTACTACTACTACTACTACTACTAATCATGCTAAATTCATGTGAATAAAATAAATTCAAATCCTCTTATATTCCTAATAGCATGACATATATTTTTAATAGTTCTTATCTTTTGTCTTAGTAAAATTTTTCTTTAGCTTTAAAAATATATTGCTAATAACAATAGTACTTCAAACACTCGTACTTTTCCAAAAAGAAAACAATATTATTCTCTTTAAAAAAATTTATCATAATAAAAAAAATTAATACAAATTTTGTCTTACAAGGAGTTTTCAACTCGTAAGAGAGGATTTAAAAAAAAAAGAGTATTTAACACTTAGATTTGATTATCTTGAACTCTTTCAATACTACATGCTCTACATCTAATTTATTATTAATTACTTATATCGAATCTTGAACTCTTTAAGAACTCGTGATAGAAGTATACATTCATTTTCGTTCAAACGATCGAATTTGCTCTAAATAAAATTTAATATTAACTCCTTATATCACACCGTTGTTTGACTTGAATTCATAAATTCACGAAAATGAATTACCTAAAACACTTTTTATGGGTAGGTTTATTCACATAATACTCCTAGGGGTGAGCATTTGGGTAATTCAGGCCGAATTTTCACTGTTCGGGCCCGGCCCGAATTACCCGAAATTTTTTTATCTTACCCGGCCCGAACCCGAAATTTTAATAACCCGAAATTTTTCGGCCCGAACCAAAATTAAAGTTACCCGGCCCGAACCCGAAATTTTAAATACCTGAACTTTTTGATTCGAACCCAAAATCGAACTTACCCGGCCCGAACCCAAAATTTTAATAACCCGAACTAATCCGGCCCGAACCCAACATTTTAATAACCCGAACGTATCCGGCCCGAAAATTTTTAGTTACCCGAAATAATATAAAAATAAAGAGTCCAAATATTACAATTGACTAGCATAATTTGATTGTTAATTCTACAAGAAAAAAAACAGTCATGAAAAGTAGCCTGGTAAATTAAACCGGAGTGTTTGTTGCTGACTTGCTGCTGCCTGCTGATGGAGTCTGGTAAATCATGAAAGTCATCAAACTTCAGGTAATCCAGGCTCCAAAGAAATTTGTGACAATTCTACATTAGAAGAACATAAATAAGAGAATAAATCAATCATGCAAAAATATCACAATGTATAACAAATTGAAATATTAAATAATAAAGCTATAAAAAAGAAAATTACCATTTTCCAAACGTTCTAACTCCTCCAAATCCTCCTCAATTTTGATCTCATGACGAGTCACTGAAGCTCTAATCCAATCCTGTCCACATATAAGTGCTTGAACAATTTTAGGAGTCAATGAGCTCCTAAATGCATCAAGAACCCTCCCTCCTGTGCTAAAAGCACTCTCCGAAGA
>JANVCQ010000004.1:9693933-9708934 GCA_025531925.1 Erythroxylum plowmanianum
TTCACCACTCATCAAGATTGTGGTCCATAATAAACGAATGCTTAAGTTGTATGTTTTAAGATTAAAGTAATGACCCATTTATTATTTAAAATATACTTGATTTAAGATTCAGTTAATAGTGTCATTATCGATAGTCAACTATTATCATGATATTAAACTCATCATTCCCTTGAAGTAAACTCCTTTACTTACATGGAGATAAATCGCAACACCGCAGTTTAAACTATAATCAAGTGACCAATTTGATCATTCAACTGCGAATCAATTAATTTAGATTCTAATAATAGACATGTTTCCCATACATCGCTATGTATATGTTTATTACTTACAAAAGAATGTCGGTACCTTTTGACTAGATATATAATGCTTATACACATAAAACCTATCTCTTTTGTTTCATTAATAATAAATATTTTTATTACAAAATTGTAATTGGAAGAAAATTAAGTTACATGTAAATGCACTTACTTTCTAGGCACTATATTTACATAACACCATCATAGACTTCGGCTGGAAAGCTACATTCATTGCCTATTCCGGAGTAAAAATGGGAACAAACTACCATAGATTTCATTATGGGATTGTCAAAGAGTTTAAGGCAGAATGATGTTGTATGGGTTATGGTGGACCGATTGAGTAAGTAGATCCATTTCTTATTAGTGAGAGAGAATAACTCACTAGACCAGTTAGCCCAGAGATATATGAATGAAGTTATGAGATTGTATGGGGTTCCAGTGTCTATCATTTTAGGCAAGGATCCCATATTTACTTCAAGATTCTGGAAGAGCTTGCAATTAGCTATAGGCATAAAGTTAAACTTTAATATTGCATTTCATCCTTAAACAGATGGACAGAGTGAGAGGACAATCAAGATTATTAAGGATATGCTTAGGGCATATATGGTGAAGTTTCAAGGAGTATGGTATCAGTATATAGCATTGATTGAATTTGCTTACAACAACCATTATCATAGCAGTATCAAGATGGCATCGTATCAGGCATTATATGGTAGAAAATGTCGATCACCTCTATATTGGGATGAAGAGGGCTTAAGAATGATTGAAGACCCAAAATTGATTCAAGATACTGTGGATAAGGTGAAACTGATCCGAAGTCGAATTAAAACAACTTAAGATATACAAAAGAACTATGTGGATCAGCATTGAAAGGATATGGAATACAGTGTAGGAGATAAAGTATTTCTGAGAGTATCACCTTAGTGAAGAGTGCTGAGGTTTGGTAAAAAGGACAAGCTGAGCCCTAGGGACTTCTTATGAGATCATTGAGAAGATAGGATCATTGGCATTTAAGTTAGCTTTACCGAATGAGATGTCTCAAATACATAATGTATTTCATGTGAGTATGCTTAGAAGATACCGATCTGACCCAATGTATACGTTACCAGCTCAAGAGGTTGAAATAGCTAATAACCTGAGTTATGTTGAGAAGCCAATCAAGATAGTGGTATATCAGACAAAACAGTTGAGGAATCAAGTAATTCCATTGGCGAAAGTCCTTTGGAAGAATCATTCGAGTGAAGAAGCAACTTGGGAAATGAAGGAATACATAATGAGGCAATATTCCTACCTATTCAGAAAATTAGGTAAGATTTTTTAAGACAAAATTTTTTTAGGAGGGGAGAATTGTAATATCCCATTATGCCATGTTAGGGGCTATAATCCTATAATAGAGTTCATAAGAGTTTATTAAGAAGTTAGAAAGTGTATTTCATGCTTATGCATAATATAGCATACACACACATGTGAGTACTGATTTTTGCACATTAAAATGATTGTACATGCATTCATTGACATTTTTGGGTATGATTGATTTATAAAAGTGACTATATATAGATTTTTGGTTAATATGTGTTGAAAATTGATTTGGTGATAATATTCATTGATTTGGAATTTTTGGTAAAATTTAGAAAATTTCTGAAATTTTGGGTATTTCTGGATTAGGGAAAATACCAAGTGGCAAGATAATTGATAAATGGTAGTAGCAATATGAGTCAAATGATAGCAAAAAATTTTATAAACAGTATGGAGATTTGGAGACAAATGGACTAGATGTTAAGAGAAATTAGTTAGTTTAAGAAATTGATTTATTAAATTGGCTATTTACGTGGTGAGTGCCATAATAGAAATAAGAGTCAAAGGATTGTGGAAAATTTTATAAATGGTTTGGAGATTTAGAGATAAATGGACTAGAAGTTAAGAGACATTAGTTAGTTTAACAAATTGATTTATTAAATTGGTTATTTAGGTGGTAAGTGTCATGACACATGTTATGACACTCACCAAACATTTGTTACCTTTCATTTCATGATTTTTACCTAATTGAAAGACCATCTCATGGTCTTTCACCCATTGTTTTCGTTACTTATGCTCCCTTCTTCATTTTCTTCATTTTTTGTCTTCATTTACGATACTCTCTTCTCCGAGCATCAACGTTGAACCTTGTTCTCATCCTTCACTTGCTACTTCCATTTTTTTTATCTTAATCATCTTACCACTAGAAAACCTAACCTACTCCACCACCATGTTAATGACTGTGAGATGAATGTAAAGCTAGGTTTCTTGGAAATTTTGAAGAAACTTTGAGTAAATCAACTAAGTAGTATATTAATCTTCATGGAAAGTTGTAAATGAAATTTTTATGATGAATGATTTTAGATTGAATGATTATGACGATGGAGTTACATATATGTTGTAATGTAGGCGTAAAAATAAAGAGGTTTATGGTCTGTTTTAAGTATATTAACGACATTCTTCAGTTAGCTAAATAAAGGCATTTATAATGATTATTAAGAGATACACTGAGAGTATAATTGGAGTTGAATTTTATGCTAAATTGTGGATGAATAAATGAATATATTCATGGCTTGTTTTTGTGTTTATGATGAGTAATAATTCATAAATTGTTATAGAGATGTTTTTAAGGTAGAATGATCATTATAATGGTGTTTAGATGAGTGTAGTAAATTGATGGATGAATACATGTGTTTGTGTTATGTTTTCAGAGTATGAAAACCATGAGTGATGAGTTGTTATGTAGATGTTATGATTTGTGAATAAAGGGTACAATGAAAGTGAAAGTTATATTAACCAAGATGTTGAGTTATGTTATTGAAATGAGGAAAGAATAAAAAGGGAATAAAGTAGACATAAATGACTTTACAGGAGATGAATGATGTGTAGTAAGGAGAAAGTTAGAAATGCATATAAGATAGGATTTTATGTATGAATGAGATTAAGAAAAAGATGATGAATCAAATGAGAAGAGCTAATGCAATCAATATGGTAGTTGAATTATTATGAAATGATGTAGCATTAGAAAAGGTAAATTCTAGAAAATTGGAGTATAATTAATGTTAGTATGTGTGTTAATGTAAGGAAGAGATGAGGAAGAAGTGTAGGGCACGACGGTGACCTAAGAAAAATAGGTTTTTGTCACGATAATGGCAGGGGTACCTCGATCGTGGGCAGGAATAAAGAGAGAAATGTTGTCTAGGATCAATTAAGATCAAAGTATCATTAGTGTAAGATACAAATTGGTGATTTGTCATAAATAAATCATAAGATATAATGGGATGACCTTGATGATACACACCTAAGCATATGTGACAATAATCATGTCTACTACTTCATCAAGTTTTGGTAAACAATAAACCTACCAACTTATTTAAATGATGGAAAGGACTTAGATAGAGGGAACCCTTGTTGCCCTATCTTTTCACCTTATGCATGAAATCATTGATCAGGCTAATTGAATTCTTAATAAGATAAGACAATGGAATTAAATTTTACTCAAAATGTATGAAGTCAAGCTCTTTACTCTTACATTTTTATATAATTTTCTCCTTTTCTTCAAGTCTAAGGATAAATGAATTTGTCTACTTATATCTACCTTGGACTATTTTAAACTGTCATCATGTTTATTAATCAGTCACATGATATGCTATATGATAGTTGTAGTTGGTGCAAAATCTATAACCCCTTAGTTATCATCAATATCCAATTTACAAAAAAAGGATCCCACATTCTCATATCCAAGAATCCCAATCATTAATAGGAAATTGAGTATTAGGGATTATGTTCCTCTTTTAGAAAAAAATTCAGAGGAGAATTAATAGCTGGTGCAATAGATCTCTTTCTTTTATAAAAAGGGTCTAATTGATTAATTCCATAATTCTCTATGCACATATTGTTCCCTATATGTTTTCCTCTTAAAAGGACTAATGAAGATTATATAAAGGATGATGAGATGCTTTCTTTAGTTTAGAGAACTAAAAAAGAGGTAGTTTGGCAAAGTTAAATGGTCTAAGATATGTATGCCAAACAAAGCTAGATGCCAAAGTATCATTACATTATCCTTATTTAATAAAACCCTAAGGGCAAGCATAATTTGGAGAATATTGACCAATAAATAAGCTATTTGGTTCAATAGATACTCACATACTTTCTTAAAGGGAAAATCTTATAGGGAGTTAGGAATAAAACCACTCATTCTTTGTTTATGACTTAATTAGTCAAAATTAGGGATTCCTTTATCATAAACATTGATTGCCTAATTGGAAGTAAGGAATAAGTTTCCTTGTGGTTTAATAATTGGAGTAATTCAAGTCTCATTTAAAAGACTAACTTACTTCTAACTCTTAAGCTCTTATTTCATAAATATTCTAAGGTCAAAGAGCTAATAAATGGGAATGAATGGACTGAAAATTGCTCTTGATGTAAAAACTTCATTCCTGATTACAGGCCTAGTCAAGCAATGGAAAATATTTATGTTTGATTAAAGCATCCTTCTAAAAGATACACTAATGCTTCATATAGGAACTCCTTACTATCTCATATCCATTGGATGGCTTAGTATGAGATCATTTGGTGTAAAAAGTTATTACCTAAAATATCTTCTCCTATGTGGCTTGTATATTAAAAAAATTAAGGATGATGTATAAACTAATTTTCCTCAAATCTTCATAAACATGTTGCCTATACTAGAAAAACCAAGAGTATCTGTAGCATCTCTTCTTCAATTATGAATTGATTTATGATATATGAGCTATGTAAAACACCCTGTTGTAATCCTTAGTTATGCTAACATCATCAAAAAGTTAGAGCAAAAGAGGAGTATATCAACTGCAGACAAAATAATCTATAATCGTTTACATATGGAAGTATAAGGTACTTTGTTTAGAAGGAAAGTAACACAAGACTTTTCCAAGCAAAAGCAAAAATAGGGACCAAGAAGCATAAAAATTAATCATTTATATAAGGGAGTAACTTTTGATGAATCAACATCAGGAAACATGTAACCCTACATTAACTTCAAAATGGTCTTTTTAGTTATTTATAAAGTAACTTGTTTTAAACAACTAGGAACTATTTAGTCTTTCAAATGTAGTAAGTTGGAACTATTATTTTCAAGTTTGAACTGAAAAGCTTGCAAACCAATGATGCTAGAAGATTGTATTAGTATTCTAAGCTTAATATGGAATTCCTATATGTAAAGATTTGCTTGTAAACTTTTTTCAAGTTTAGAATCCAGTATTTAGTTTTTTTAAAAAATCTATAATAAGCCTCCAATATAATCTTTTCTCAAAAAGATTCCTTCCTTTTTTGTTTTTACATAATGCAAGAGTAAGTTCAATAATGGACTACTATGTGGGGGCCAATTCTTAAGACCAATTATATTTGAAAACATTAACTAGACTCAATCTAATTTAAGGTTAGAGAAGTTAAAGTAACTAATAATTCAACTTCTCCAATCTAATCAAACTAGTAAAAAATAAGAGCTCAAAATGCTTCCAAAGAAGTCCAAAATAATTTTTATTGGTCTACATTACCATCCAAGTTTGTAATATTTTAGATTGCATTAATTAAGTCGGTTGCACTAAATTGAAAAAAAAAGAAATCTCTTTTTCCACCCTCTCTATTCTCCCCCAATTTCAATCTCTCAAATCTTATTCCCTAACTTTCTTCTTAGCCTCCTCTAGTTGACGTCTAAGTTCATCACCCTATAAAGCTATTAATCCTCCATCTTTGAAGTTGTCATCATCTTTAAGCCTTGCCAATCGTCCCTTAGTTTATGTTTCGGTTACCATCAATCATCCTTTATTATCTTCTAGCTAGTCAAGATCATCAATCCCCCATCTTTAGTTGAAATTGATTTGTCATCGCCATGAAGCATCCCTACCAATCGCCCTTCCTTCTCTATCTCCATTCATCATCACGATATACCCATATATTTGTTGCTCAAGTTGCCTATGTTATATAATTCTTATAGGTCCATTTTTTATTGTTGATTGCATTGGTTTGTTAAATTGCATGGGTACGTTATGTTAGGAAACCAACTATGAACGAATCACAGGTGTAACAAAAAAAATAAAACTTTTACGATTTCCCAATTAGATTTTAACAACTAAATAACTTAAAAAATATAAATAATAAAATAAAGGAATTGCACTTGGTTTGAAATTTCTTCTAAAACCCTTTGATACGTCAACCATAAGTTATCTAAGCATCTAACATCTAATAGTATACACGGAACAGAGAAAAAGAAGCTCAACTATTGAGAGTGATTAAGTAGGAGTACTAGTTCCTTTATGTTTATTTCCTATAAATTAAAAAAAAAGCATTAGGGTTTTACTTTATTAAAAAATTAAATATTCTAATTGTAATTAAAGTCAAAGTCTAATTATAATCTAATTTAATTTTAATAAAATCAAATATCTCACATTTGATCCTTGAAGTTTCTTAAAATTCACAATTAAGTCCAATTTAATTGAAACTAAAATTTCTCTTTTAAATTAATATTTATATGTGACTCATTAGGTTCCTAATATGTTGACAATAATTATAAATTATAATTCTGATTTATAATTATAATTAGATAAATTAAAAATCCTTTTAATTTTCAATTCTCTAATTAAATAATTTATAATCATATATCAAGATTGGGGTCTATCAATATGTAATGACCACTCAGATATTAGTAATGTCAAAGTGGTTTAACTCAACTTGTCAATACATGGTTATGATATATAATTTGATCCTTTCTTCATCCAATGTTCCAATTTGACATAGAGTATGAATATAGTGTCTATGCTTTTTAAATCCAATCATGTTTATTCTTATTAATTAGTAATTGATTTATAATTGATATTTGCAAACACTTTTTTAAATGTCAATTTACTCTAGCCAAATAATTCCTTAAATTATTACTAGTTAAGGATAGTGGAACATTCTCCGTAATTATGCTAGAGTCATGAATCCTTTATTTACTTGCTCAATCTCCATATGGTTCATATTGTATCAAAGTACTACTAATTGAGCTACCTTAGATTAAATATGTCATAAGTAGCATCAAAACACATTAGTTCTCATATAAAATACCTTGGTAATCTCAATTCTAATGATCAATTACATAACTGTCATAATAAGGAAATTCACAAACACATAAGTAATATTATACTTGAGATCCTTATAATCGGGTTAGTTCAGTAAACTTATTATTTAATAAGCACTCACATATTTGTTTAAGTATCTTCAAACTATAGTTTATAAGATCAATTACTTTCTTTAGAAGAAAGAAACATAATGTGTTATCTTTTTATCAATATCTTGTCGTAATGAAACTACAACTAAAAACAATTTAAGAATAATACATAAATAGAAATTGAATCTCATAATTATATTCTCATCATAATTTCAATTGTATAGTAGTTATCCTAGTTTTACCTTTACTATTAAAAAATTAAATATAATTAAAAATATATATAAAGATAAAAATGTATTTATTACTTAAAATAATAACGTCATACATAAAATTATAACCAATTGATTAGCAATAAGGACATACATTGTAACGCACCACTACCATGGGGTACACACCGAAACACTCGGAGGATATTCTAGTACATAACCTATAATAATGGCCCGTTGTGTTCAATCACAACATTCACTTAAACATGGAATCATCATTCTTTATTCTCTTATAAGACATCATAAGGAAAAACACCATATTTTAAAACCAATTTCCTCCTTTCATTTCATAAAAACCAAATATTTACATTAACAGTTTTCAATGTCATTTGAATATGTACATCATCATATCGTAATACAAATATGCTACATGAAAGAGGAAATTACACAAAAATCTATCTAATCTTCCCAATCCCAACTGACCGATCTTTGAGTCATTTCTTCTTTTTCTCCAAAAGTACAAGACTATACTTCTTGTAGCATCTCTTAGTAGCTAAAGTCGTCTCTCGGTCCTAAAAAATCAACGTGCAATTTTGGTGAGTTTTGCAAACTCAATGATGTAACCATCATTGATGATTCACTCAATTCATACATCATATCAATACACGTAATATATAATTCACATCTTTATATATGCATAAAGTATCACATTTCACATTCTCATTTGGCACAAGGTAGCAATACAATTTAATCAGTTAAGCACACGTATTAAAATGTATATGCAGTGATCGTGAGACTCACTTTCCTTTATTATTATCGTTGTGACCTAGTGCCTTTTTACTAGCCCATATCCCTTAGTGGACACCGAGCCATATCAAATGATGTCCCATATCCTTTAGTGTATGTCGAGTACATTCACAACTGAACCAGAGGCTCTTATCACAGTCTGAGCTTTAAGCTCTTTATGCTAGTGACTCCGGTCACAACTATCTTTATTTTTTATGCATTCATGCATTGGAATGCTTCACATTAACATATTCTCAGTCAATAACATGCTTTCACATTCACATTCAGAATACATTTATCTTCGGACCTTAGTTCGACATTCAACAATCAGTTAAGAAATGACTTATTTCTTCACATTTACATAAAAGTAGCACTTTAATATCACATTCAAGCATTAAAAGTCTCGAACCTTCATTGTCCAGAATCTACACAATCAAATCACATTCATAAGCTAATTCAAAATATAATCTATCACAAACAATTAATTGAGTAAAACCATCTAGGTTACTCATAGATTGCTCCCAAAGCTATTACCTCAAAATTCCAACAACTTTTGGATGTTAACTTTCCAATTGCTCCTCTATATCTAACAATATACATATATCACACTTTTGCACAATTATAAATGTTTGTTAAT
Source organism: Erythroxylum plowmanianum (assembly GCA_025531925.1). Classification (NCBI taxonomy): domain Eukaryota; kingdom Viridiplantae; phylum Streptophyta; class Magnoliopsida; order Malpighiales; family Erythroxylaceae; genus Erythroxylum; species Erythroxylum plowmanianum. The sequence goes on from JANVCQ010000004.1 coordinate 9,703,063, forward strand.
GCACATGTATGTATATAAAATATGCACAATGCATGTTCATGACAATCACAAGTAATTTTCCATTATTTTCATCACAAAATCAATCCAATATCAAAACTCACTTAAGTAGCATTTGTATCTAGGGTTTATACCTCAAGTAAACACCTTGAATCTAATTTCATAACCTAATGAATCATTTCATATTTATCCAAAAACTAACTTTCGGGTCTACTGTTCTTGATCTTTTAGACAATGTAAATGAAATAATTTGGCAATACTTTCTTCTAGAAATTTGTTCTCCTATCTCTTAGGTTTCTAATGACACAAATATCATTCAATTAGGTTTAGTACTTTGAAAGTTATACCCCAAACATTTTGTTACTGTTCTTATACTGAAACAATGCCCTGTACTCAACTTCCATCCAGAAATTGAAATTATTAGAGGCTGAATTAAAATTCTATTTCCATATAAAATTTGTAGCCCTATGTCTCTAGTTGACTCCAAATAAAAAATAATTCCATTTAGATAACTATAGAACAAGTTATGGCTAAAATACCAAAGCATGTTTAAGTTGTGCAGGAAAGTTGGCCGCGGTGAAGTCAGGAGTTGACTGCGGCAAACTTTTCTCAAGAGAAAAATTCATCATGAAATCCTGCAAGTTAGCTATGGCAAACCAAGGAGTTGGCCGTGTCAAAAATTCACAGAAGCACAATCAGTGAACAAGTTATTGCTACATACAACATCCAACATCTTACATCTAACACATCTTATACAAAGATCACCCTTTCTACTTCATTTACTTTTCATTCCCAATTCCATTTCAACTCAATATCATTCACAAAAAATTCATGATATATATTTGATCATTAACAAAAACTAGAGCATATACATTTACCCATTCATAAATAATTTTCTGCACTCATCTAAACACCACTTTGATGATCATTCAACCTCAAAACATCTTTATAACAATATATGAATCATTACTCATCAAACATATACAAAAGCAAGACATTTGCATCAATCTTTTCATCACCCATGACACATACATAAACATTTCATAATCAAGTCATCAATCTTAATCTACTCATCATTCTAGCTTCATTTAACCACACCCATGATATTTAAAGCATAACTTACTTGATTTAGCTTCAAATTCTTCAAACTCTTCAAGAATACTAAGAATCCCTATCCTCATATACAACCCACGATCATCATCTTGAAGCTTGGAAGGTTTGGGTTTTCTTATGGAAATGAAGAAGACAATAAGGTAAGAGTCGCAAGTGAATGATGAGTGAGCTAGGCTCAACGTTGGTGGAGGTGAGAGTGTATGGAGAAAATGAAAATGGAGAAGAAGAAGAAAGCAATAGGCAATCGTGAGAGATAATTAAGATGGTCTTTCAAATTAAAAGAATTTTGGGGTTCTAAGACATGGCTTGGCAAGTGACACTTGTCACTTGCCACAAGTCCAATTTCTATGAATTCAAACTATGTTCTCTTATTTAACTAGTCTAATCAATTCCAATTCCTACTCCAATTGTCTCCCAATTTTTAATGACCCTTGTCAATAAATCCCAAAGTCATTTATCAAAATTTCCACTGCCAATTGATAGTAAATTCTACTATCATTTATCGTTTGTCTTGGCACTTGACATTTTTTCTAGTCCAAAAATTACCCAGATTTTCAGATATTATCTTAAAATGCACCAAAAATTCTAAATCACTAAATATACTCTCCAAATCAGTTTTCAACACATAGAAACCACAATTCTCAATATAATTACATTTATAAATAATTATACCCAGAAATTTTCAATGAATGCATATACAATTATTTTCATGTGCAAAAATTCAATATTCACGTATATGTGCATATCATATAATACATTAGCATGAAATGCATTTTCTAATCCCTTATATATATACTATTCTGTCCTTAACGTAGGTGATGGGATGTTACATAAACTAACAAGTTATTCATCAAACTATATTGGCCAGGTGATTTAGACAATCTCATAGAGATGAGTTTTTTAATCAACATATGTTCCACTTTGTGTTGGCTTTAACTAAATCCTAAAATGCTTTTGTCCTTAAGTAGTGCTTTAGTATTTAATCATTTTACATACAAAAGAAAAGCAAAATTTGAAAGAAAATGACAGGTTTATAAACAGTATACATTGAATGGTCGAGTAGGGGGCTGTTTTACATACCTATTACTTGTTTTAATATTACATTAAAAGCATAAGGTTTTGTTTTTGAGAAGTGAAATGCCTCAATTTCCAAAAGATAGATTTTTCATCTCTCATGATGTGGAGTTTGATGAAGATAAGTATGCTTATGTTGAAAACAAGTTACCTAATTCTGAAAACAATGTTGGATTAGCTTTATCCATTGCATTTTATGATGGCGGAGTCTATAGTTTAGGTCATGATGTTTTGCCCAATGATATAGGGTAGCGAGATGGTATTTTTGCTACATTTTTGATAGGTAGTCTAGCTAAGTAGTATGATGAAAGTAACTTAGAGGGTGGTATGGAAGAAACGGTGAGTGACGTTACTAGCAATGAAAGTTATACAACACCATTATAGGTTGATACCAAGCCTATAAGACTCTGACATCGTGTTCATCAACCTTTCACTCAACTTAGAGACTAAGTTACCAATATTGTGCGTCATATAGACTCCCCCACTGTATCTACATTGTCCTCGTCCTCAGGAACTTCATATCCTATTGCTCATTGTTTAACATGTGATAAATTTTCTATCAAACATAAAACTTTCCTTGTAGCGTTGTTTATTGAGGTTAAACTGGCTTAATTTTTAAAGGTGGTGTATGACCAATGGTGGTAAGAGGCTATGAAACAGGAGATTGATGCACTTAGAAAGAATGAGATTTAAACTATCAAGGCTCTTTTCCCCAACAAAAAGGTAATTGGGTGTAAATAGGTTTATAAAATAAAGCACAATTCAGATGACACGATTGAAAGTTCAAAGCTTGTTTGGTGATTTTTGGGGAATAACTAGGTCAAAGGTGTAGACTATAATGAAACGTTTGCACCCATGGATAAGATGGTGACTGTGAGAACATTCCTATCCATTGCAGTTGCATAAAATTGGGAATTACATCAAATGGACGTTCAAAATTTCTTTTTGCATAGCGATCTTGGCAAGGAATTTTATATAAAGCTTCCTATTGGCTTTGTTGCTACTCATTCAGATAAGGTTTGTCATCTACACAAATCTTTATATAGACTATGACATGTGCCCTAAAATTGGTTTTTTAAACTTGTCAGTGCACTCAAAACTTATGGCTTCACTCAAACCTATACTAATTAGTTGTTTACTTTTCAAAAAGGGGGGTTATTTTGTTTATACTTGTTTACTTTTTAATGAATTGATTATTGTAAGCAATGATGGTCAACTTTTGGCCACTTTTAAGTTCTATCATGGTCATTATTTTCATATTAAAGACTTAGGTGTGTTAAGAGTATTTCCTTAGTATTGAGGTGGTTTAAATTTTGGAGCGAATTTTCTTATGTCAATGCAACCTATGCACTCGATATTGTCACTAAAATTAGGTTGCTAGGAGCTAAACCTCTTGATTTTCTAATTAATCAAAACCATCAACTCATGTTAACTTTTGAGCAATTAGTTGAGGATCTTAAAAGGTACAGTCACTTAATGGGCAGTTGATTTATCGGACCATTAAGTGACCCAAATTGAGTTATTATGTGCATGTTCTAGCACAATTCATGCAAGCATCTTAGGTGGAACATTGGGATGTAGCATTAAGAGTGGTTCGCTACTTGAAAGGTCATCCTAAGTAAGATATTTTGCTACAAGCAGGTAGTGATCTCTAGTTGTATGGCTATTATGCTTCTAATTAGGTTAGTTCTCGTTTCACTAGACAATCATTAATAGGTTTTTCTTCTATTGAGTACTCATCTTGTTTCTCGGGAAACAAAGAAATAAACTACAGTACCATGGTCCTCTACTGAAACAAAATATCATTCAATGGTTACAATGACTTGTAAGTTAATCTAGCTCAAAACACTTTTGTGCTCTCTTGGGATCAATCATACACAATCTATGTAGTTTATTGTAATAATCAAATGACTATTTATATTGTTTTGAATTCCATAAGCATAGTAAGCATATCAAGGTTGATTGTACCATGGTAGAAAGTGTTTTAAGTAACAGACAAAAGCGTAGCTATGAGTTCAATTATCGTTGTCTTTTTGTTAAGACAACATAATTCACATCGTTACAAAAAGTGGCGCTGCAATAAGTATAAGATAACAAAATTTTTGATTAGGCAACAAAATAAAAAATGTTGCTTTATGTTTTAACTAAGATAATACATTAGATTCAAACTATAGCAGTAATGCTAAATAGATATTGCAACACTTCAAGTCTTTTTAAGTAACAATGTTAAAAAGATAAGGCAACAAAGTGAATTTTTTTATGCAAAAATTTATAACAATAAAAGCAACAATTTATTCTTTCATTACTAGTAATATTTAACGTAAAATCAAATTTTTATCATTAAATAGGCAACATTTATAAATACATTAAAAGCAATATATAAATATTAAAGTACATCTTAATTGCTTATTGATTGAGCCCAAGTTTATTACATAAATTGGAGACATTTTCATAACTCTTACTACGCTTTTTGACTCCTATTTCTAGATTTTGTGCTTAAATTGATCTTGACTGTGTACTTTTATTTTATGTAGTTTGAGAGTAAAAATTGTCACAAATTAGTATTAATTGCACTAATTAATTTTCTAAGAATAATTAATACTGCAAAGTACCATTTTTATTATAGGAAACTTAAGGAAAAGGGACTCAAGAAGAAGATGTAGACTCAAAGAAGGCTAAAGTGAAGTCAACAAGAGAACAGGCGCAACAGGAAGTTCACCGCGGTGAAAAGGATCTGTCACCATGGCGAAATATGAAGAAATCCAGCTGAACTTTCAGGAAAAGTTTGTCACGCCGAAGATTAATTCTTTCTCCATGACGAAGGAATCAGCAATGAAGCAAAATTTTTCGAGAAAAGTTCGCCGCGACAAACTTATCTGTCACCATGGCGAACCTTCAAAAACTCGAACCATTTTCAAAAAAATTACCCACTGTGCGACCTGATCTAATCATCCTTCATTTAAAAACCTACCAAATTAGGTTAAGAGCTGACAACAACAAGACATATACAACATATTCACACTCTCGGCTCTCTCTCACAACTTTGACTATCATCCATCACCTCTCTTCCATTTTTTCATTGCCACCTTCATCAGTTGTTGCTTTCATGGATGCTTTTGGTGGGTTTCCGGTTATGAGTTCTCCCAAAGCAATGCTTGGCTAAGTACCTTTTTCCTCTTTAAGATTTAGCAATGGCTTGAGCTCAATGGGCTTCAAAGGGGAGTAGTTACTCATGTTTAGCTACATTGTTATAAACTCCTTAGATAGGATTTATGCTTTGTAGTTGGATTTTCTTGATTATAGTTTAATCAAGTGTTGAAAAATTTATTATGTTATTGGGTTTATTGATTTAGAACTTGGAGCTTGAATATATGAAGTCTCATATATGTCTTTTTGTTATTTTGTTAATTCTCTTTTATTTACCTAGTTGTGTTTGATATTGAGATGATGTTAGATCCCAAATTGACCACTTGCACTAACTTACTCATTGCACACATTAAGATGCATTCAACAAGGTTTTAAGAAATGGAGGTCATTGATTAAAACCTTGGACTTAAACAATGCTTTAATGTTTATCATTTGAAAACTTAGTGATTTTCCCTCCCACCAAAATTTATTTTGAACTATGATAGCCAAAGCTCATTTTTCAAGAGGATTTTCTCACATTTGATCATTGTTTTTAACTTTC
>JANVCQ010000004.1:9730212-9743572 GCA_025531925.1 Erythroxylum plowmanianum
AAGGCATGGTACATGTCAACCTTTGATTAATCATAGTTTCTTGATCCCTAAGTTGACTGATTATAACAAATGACATTCATGACTCCTCATCAATTCATTTGAGCACGGCCATGCATTTCTTCAGTCATACTTGTCAAGAGCCCTAAATGATATCTCTCTCATTTAAGAGAGGTACAAATCTCATCTACATCATTCACATCCTTCCGCATGATTCATTTAATATCCAACATAAGACTACTTGTTATTCGGTTAAAATAACCTAGTCTAATATCAAAACACTAAATTCCTCATGTAGAGAACCATGATAACTTCAGGTCAAAGGACTAAAGTCAAATCATATTGAGAATCACTAATGACATGAAATCATGTAGTGTTCTCTCTGTGAGTCGGTCCAATATATGTTCTCTAACAAATATCTATGTTTCTGATTTGATAACTCATATCCATGATTAGAAAAACGTGATCATCAATCAGAACACATACTAGCCTTAATTCATTATTGTTCCACCAATAACAATCGACCAGGGACAGATTAGAATAATATTATAATGCTTATGGTTTTCATATCAAGTCACATACTTGATGACATAAGCGTAATACTATTCATGGAACGTAAATCACATTACATAAACAATATACATGCATATATAAAAGAATCCCTCATAATATATTATTAATAAGTCATAATGTTAGTACAAAAGTCACATATGTCCATTGGTCTAGGATACACTTCTAACAATTCTAACTTGTCAAGCGAACTACTTATTTATTGTTTTGTCTATAAGAATTGCTCAAGTTATCATTAATATCTTGTATATGAACAAATGATCATCCTTAAATGTCATCTTTTTTGTTGATATAATTTAATGATATTTATATAATTTTACTTTATGTATTTAATGCTCGATATTTTAAATTAATAATATTTTTCTACAATTTATTTTTGAAATTAACAAATAATTCACAATAAACCTATGTCGATATATTGTATACAAAACACAAAACATATTTTTCAATATTATGGATTAAAAATGCAACAAATAATATGCCTTGATATTATTAAAAATGTAGTAAATAATTTTTGGCTACGTTATGAAAAACGCAGCAAATAAAATTTGACTACGTTTTAACGTAGCTAATACTATATAGTTACAAAGAGAAAAACGTAGTAAAAAATAATTGACTATGTTTTATTTTCCTTGTCAATCATTTAATACCAAATGTTTCTCCACCAACATTCGATTTTTAGTTATGTTTGTAATGTTTTAGCTATGGGATATTTTCTTAACTAATATTTTTTGTCTACAATTTTTGAGAACTTTACCTATAGTTTTTAGCTATGAAAAATTAGTGACAGTTTATGCAACAAATCAAAAACATCACAAATAATTGTAGACGATTTTTTTAATCAATTAGTTACATTTTTTTTGTAATGAATTATCCAGTTACATTTTTTTCGTAGTCAATTATCCACTTTGTTGTAGTGAGTAAATTTTCAAAAAACTTATTCCAAATTTTGGGGGTTTCTTTACGTGTCTTCCATGGATGGGAAAGCACCTCAATACGTTCGAACGGGGAAACAGGTGTAATGCAATTTATGCAAATAACTTTATGGTCCTTATTCCTGACTACGCATAGAGTTCAATAATGCTTATAGGTGGCCTCACCATGCATAGAGGTCAACAATTTTAATGGCGAGGACGTAGGAAAAGGACTTGGTGGAGCTGGCTCTATCATATTCAATTGTCTCGTAGCGTTCTGTTTTGATCCGGATTCGATCCACTAAGTGTACCCTTGTAAGGGGGAAAAAAGTATATTTTATAGGATGCTAATATTTTAAAATTTATCAATAATTTTTTATAATTTTAATTTTATAAAAAAAAACATATTATTCTATCTTCAACTTCAACTATAAATCTTAAATATAAAATTTAAAACATCTTTTAATACTATGCATAATATCACTTATATTACTATATGTCAAGTATGTTGTCACTTATAATGTCACGTGTTAAAAATTTGTAATTTGAATTTTTAACTGATCAATTAATGATAAGAGGGTGGATATTATAGAATTAAAATAATTTTAAAAATTAGTAAGCTAATTTTTACAATTAAAACTTATATGGATAATATACTAACTACAAGGGTCAATTTTAGATAAAGAGTTCTATAAAGAAATTTACCATTTGATTTTGGAACTTGACTCGTCTGTGACATGCGAACCGACAGTTCTGTGTATGTCCTTGTAATTTGGACTTAGTCAGATCCATACATGTGACGAGTAAAGATCTGTGACAGGAAGAGTGAGCGCATGCACCCACTACACTATTTACGCTACACCACACGTCATTATCGTATGTCTCAGTATTTTAGGTTTTCAATACTTTACATAAAATTACTAAATTAGCGGATATGGGGTCACGAAGGACGAATGTTATAAATACCGGGACAAGGACTCATGTCATTTCATCGTGGAAAATGTATGTATATATATATATATATGTATATGTATATATATATACATATACATACATATATGTACACATATATATATGTATAATGGAAAATGTATGTATATATATATATATATATGTATATGTATATATATATACATATACATACATATATGTACACATATATATACATATACATATATATATATGTATTAAATTGTTATATTATTTAAAATGGTTAATTTTAAATATATTTTCATATAAATAATTTTATATTATTAAAAACTAAAACTAAAACTATTTCACTTTCACTTTCAATACGTCAAAAAAAAAATACTTGAGAACAAATTTCGTCCCAATTTTGACTCCCCTTTAAAAGTTTATTTTGTATTATCTCTCCTATTATTGTTTCTTTTTTTATTTTCTACGGTGACACTTTGAATAATATTTTTAAATTTTATTTCCTCCACATTCTCATCAAATTCTTTTAGTAGTAGTTAGTTAGACATTTGAGTCCAAATGGCATAATTGTATAAGTATTAATAAGTCTTGATCAATGCTTAGCACTCAAGTTGATATAAAAAAGCCATGCTGATAGGAGAACAAGATAAAGATATTTGAATAGTTGAGGCAAAATAGGCAATAAAGATGAAAGGTTAAGAATAAGCAAGTGTTAGCATATATTGATAGGCATTGACAAAAATCTTTAATAAGAGTAATATTCAAATATGAGACTAAAGAGGATGGTACAACTAAGTCATACTAAGTCTAAAGATGCAAGGAGACACTAAAATGACAAAAAGATCATAAGGTATAAAAATATGTTAGGTATATTACATAATGACTTGGATTGTTGCCAACTTTGGTTAGAAAATAATATGACTACAACATAAATGTACTTGGATGGACCATGCACAAAAATGACTCAAGATGGTTAAACAAAAAGGTTCATTAATGCACTTGTCTTAAAGAGATGATAATATGGCAACATATAGCAAGAACATAGAGTAGTGGGCTAAGAATGCAAGAACAATATCATACAAAGTGGGAACACTTCTTTAAATAAAGAAAAAGTAGTTCAAATGATATGGGAATCGAGAGGGCATAATATATGATTATATTATATATAATCTTACTGCTGTTTGTAGACCAAAAGGGGATAAAATAAGTGGCAACTCCCTGTTAATTTAGTGAGTTAGTGGAGAAAGTGGCTAAGATAGTTTACTTGCTCTATACGTTCTTATATAAAACTTATAAATCTATATAAAAGCATCATTTGTAAGTTTATTTGTGTTGTTTTATATATTCAGTCATCTATAGAGAGAGATGAGAGATTTGAAAGAGAGATTTTTGTTGAGAGTTTCGAGTAGAAAGGTGTTAAATGGTTATTTTGTAGAAAACTTTAAGTTGGAAGTATCATGAGTTCTTGTATTATTTCTTTGTGGATAGATTAATACAAGGTTGGTTCAATCATATACCTGTTGTTCATCTCTTTTTAATTGATTTGTGTTAAACATTTACGTGTTTAAAATGTGAGTAAAATACCAAAATAAAAGTGATGTGAGGTATTAGAAATCAAACGAACTTGTTGATATATGATTATAAAGGAAGGTTGAATTAGGCTGTGACAGACTAAATCTTCATAACCCTATAAGAACCTTGGTAATCTTATTTGATTTCACCAAAAATTCCTTATGAAAACTAGTATTAGAGTTTAGTGAGAAGTAATTTCATTTTTCATCTACAATGGCTGTGGAAACAATATTATGAAAAGAGTTGATAGAATAAAAGTAATCATTGGTCCTCTGATATAATTAATGGATAAGAGTATGGTCCTTTATTGGAACTTTTTGAAGCTTCAGTAGCACTCGAGGAACTATTGAAAGCTCGAAAGGATATGAGCTATAACTTGAGGCTTAAATATGCTATGCTTAGGCACAAATCGAGAGTCTATTTAAAGAGCATTTTAAAGAAGATGTGAGAACTATAAGTTTTTTAATCACAAGCAGAATGTCAAAGATATCCAAAAAAAATTATTTGATATGGAGCAATAATTTATGATGATAAAGACATCCAATGTAAAAAAAGGTATCAATCATGATAATATACATGGTAGATGATATAAAACTATAGTAGAGAATGAGAACATTTATTAACATCACCACTGATAGACCTTCCATTAACACTTGAAAGAAGATAAAGAAGGAGTTAATAGATCATTTCCTCCATAATAACACTTATTAGCAAGTGAGGAATGCTTTGTAGCACTTAAGGTAAGACAACTCAAGGACATGGTGTGTAAAAAAAATTCACATATTTAATGTTAGACATGAAAAACATGCAAAGGAGGAAATTTTGTCAACATTATAAGTAATTAAGGATAGGCCAAGATTGAGATTCAAAGGCATAATATAAAAGACCTCCCTAATGCAATTGTGGCTACAAATGCTTTGATGGATCTTCAAATATCGTCACTAATTCAAACTAATAAAAAGGGAGAAAAGAATAGCGAGACACGAAATGACTTAGAGAAAAGTAAAGAGAAGGTATATGAAACTTCTTAATGTAAGCCAAGAAAACAACCAAAATAAGATATTATTTTCTTTATTTGTAAAAGTTTATACTTTATTTAAGAATACCTATATCAAAAGTTAGGTTAGGAGAAAATCAATTTTATAGTCACAAAGGACCAAGGAAATGAAGGTAAAGACTCAAGACAAGAAGTCCACCTTAATAATTATGCTATGTTACGTGCAATGAGTCTTGCGAAGGAGTGTTCAAGCAAAAGAAAACCTATCAAAAAGGATAAACGGAATATAAACATGCTTATGAAAACACAAACTTGTTGTTGTCTTTAAATTTTGGATAAAAAGTCTTCAAAGAATTATTTATGGAGGAGTATCCACAAATTATTTTTGTGAGAGAGTTGACACTCTTATGATTGAGCGATTTGTTAGATCTCTAAGTTCAAATGGCATAATCATTCAAATGTTGGCAATTCTTAGTTGTTGTGTAACAGTTGGATCGACCTGAGAAACGCATGATGATAAGGGAATAAGACAAAACTTTTAAGTAGGTGAGTAAAATGAATAATATCAATGAAATCTTGAAGTAGGTGAGTGTTTGTGTGAATTGGTGTGCATTAACAAAAATCATTGATAAGAGATTCATATGTGAGACCAAAGATGATAGTTTAACTAAGTAGTGCTAAGTTCAAAAGTGCATGAAGATACTTAACTTCAATGAGGAGGTTAGAAGGTTTGTGAATTTATAAAGTTTATTACACAATGATTCATATTATTTTTAACTTAGATCATGCATTATTGGACGCTTTTGGATGGATCATGCACAAAAAGTTTATGATGACTTAACTAAAGGCTCATTAAAGTATTTATCTTTAAAAGGCAATAGTATGGTGAAACATAATAAGAATACGGTGTGGTGAACTAAGAAAGGTGGAAACATTACCCTTGAAAGTGAGAATACTCTTTTAAATAGTCAAAATGGTTTGATTGATGTGGCAAATTAATAGGCATGAGCTAAAAATATGTTCATCTTGATATTAATGGAGTCAGTATCTCAAAGGAGATAATTTTTCAATGAGTTAGGTGAAGTAGTTGTAAAAGTGATAATTCTTCATTAGCTTATTACAATAGTGAAGAGAATAAGTAGGTTAGTTTCTTTGGTTTCTAAATTTTTGTAAATCTATACAAAGATATTTTTATGAATTCATTTATGTAATTTCATATATTTAATCATCCATATAAAAAGTTAAAATCTTTAAAATAAATTTCTTGTAGAGTGTTTCAAGTGAGAAGTTGAGAGGACGAGCTTTGGAATATCTGGTAAAGTTACTCATTTGTGACGAAAAGATCATAGGTTCGAGTTACAAAAACAATATCTTTTTACATGCAAAGAGAAGGTTTAGTATAATTGATGTCCTTCCCTCGACCCTCGCAAAGCGGGGAGCCTTGTGCACTAGAGTTGTTGTTGTTATTGTTGTTTCAAGTGATAAGTTCTTAAAAAATTAATTTATCTTATTTATTTATTCAATTTTTTTATATGAAATATTTGTATATTAAAATATAAATAACGTGAGACATTTAAAAATAAATAAATTTATTTAAGATTAACTTTTTACGAGAAACTTTTTCAATCTTATTTAATTCAGTTACACATTAAAAAGAAGGTACTTATCACGTGTACTTCCAGAAAAAAAATATACATAGATAAAGAGTTTTATAAAGAAATTTACCATTTATTTTATCTTCAGTCGATTGTGATAGTTAAACACTATTTACTTTATGAGCCAACAATTTTATGTGTCATCCTAATTTGGACTTTTGAGTCATACTCATATATAAAAGTTTTAGTGATGTTTCAAAACTTGGAACATTTCTCTTTCTTGCTTTAGTTTGTGTCCCACATTGACAGAGTAAGGACTTTTTATATACTATATTGTTTTATGAGACTTTGAATTAAGTCTCTTAAGAAGGGTATGGATACCACACCACCTAGCTTGGCTCAATTGCTACATAGCATCATCGTGCATGTGACATGAATGTTTTGGGGGCCACTTGCTTTAAATCATATGTTTTTCTTCTTATTTGTTACTCTCTCTACATATTCCCTTCATAATGACCATAGCGTTCATAAATTTATTCTTATTACCTAAGCGTTCCTTTTACTTTAATACACATTAAAAGAATGCATCTCTACTCTCTATAAATCTCACGCATTTGCTCTGCTTTTTCCCCTATCACACGTCTGCTTTGCTCCTAATGACACCCATCTATCTGCTACATTTTGTCTTCTTTTGATTTTATTTTTCTTCATCATTCATAGAGACAGTTCCTACTCTACCATTTGGAGTGCACTAAAGTTGGTAGAGAAGGCATTAATACTGGGGTCAAATCCCATTGTCCTATTGCATTGTAGAGGGAGAATTTTTGACTTAAGGTTATGGTTTCACAACTCCTTAAATTCATATAAGTTCTTCTAATTAATTTTATTGCTATTTCACTAACAATCTAAGTCAGAGTCTTGCTATTGTTTGTCAAAAATTGTTACATTTTTGCTGCTATGTGTTTATTTTGGTATAAGTCGGAATAATGTGTTGTTTCGTGTTTATTTCGGTATTAGTTGGAATATTGTTCTGTTCTTACTGCTGTGTTGGTTGGAATATCATTTGTTCTTGTAGTTGTTTCCAGATTCATTAAATCGTCTACGAATGAGACCAAGTAGTATCTACCCTTACTGTTCCCTATATATGTTCTGCCCTTATCACTGTAGCCTAGAGAATATACTTGACCTTACTAGATTAGAGCCTCTAGATGGGAGAAACTTCAAATCATGATATGAGAAAATTTTAGTTTACTTTCAGCAATACAAAATTGATTATGTATTACTTCTAGATATTCCAAGTGACAATACTAATCTTAAGACAATTAACGATAACCATACCGTTAGGGGAGTGTTGCTTAACTATATGATAAACTCATTATTTGATATCTATTGCAAGTACAAAACTTCCAAGAAAATTTGGGATGCCTTATAAGTTAAATATGGGATTGATGATATTGGTACAAAGAAATATGCAGTTGCTCGGTGGTTAAAATTTACTGTCATTGATGATAAGCCCATTATGGACCAACTATATGAGTATGAAAACCTAGTTATTGAAATCCTTGTTGAGGGTATGAACATATGTGAGTTGTTTCAAGCTAATGCACTTATGGAGAAACTGACTACATCATGGAATGAGCATAAAAACTAGTTGAGACATAAGAAGAAGGATATAAAGCTATAGGAATTAATTCGGCATATAAGAATAAGGGTGCCAATTGTACACAGGATAAGGTCAAATCACTCACTCCTGCCCCTACTAATAAGCCTAACATTATTGAACACAAAAATGCAGGTAACTTCAATAAGAATAGTGGACAAAACAAGTCTTTCAACAACAACAAGTATGGTCAGTTTAAGCACAAAAGGATTAATGGTGATTATTATTGGTGCCATAAGCCAGGCCATCTTGCTGCTCATTACCAAGCTAGAATCATCCATGAGAAGAAGGGGCAAGGACAAAAACCACAATAGTTTGGGAAAGAAAGCCAGAAGGGGTATCAATGGGGCAACTAGAAGAGCTTATATAAGCCTTAAGATAATATGGTTGAAGTTGGTGATGATGATGAGGAGATCATTACTGTTGTGGTGTCTGAAGTCAACCTTAATAGAAACTTGGTCAAGTGGATCGTTGACACAAGAGCCACATGCCACATCTGCACCAATAAGGACCTATTCAAAGAGTTAAATTGTCACGACTTGATACCACATCAAGCACCTGACAACCACTGCATACCCAAGTTAAGGACACTCACGATATCCTTAATCCGATTATACTAGGTTAACTGAATATCTCTCCCTTTTTTATTGAAAAATTTGGGCAACATAATGATTGTATTTTTAAAAACCCCCAAAACTCAATTAAACTCTTGCAAACAATTTCAAACGCACTTCTATACTCACATTAAAATTTTACCATAACTTTTGGACTTCCTTAGGGTGGAAAGTGAGAGAACCCACATCAGCTGGAGAGGAGAACGAAGTCTACCTTATAAGTATATAGATACCTCTCCTCCCTCAAGATGTGTTTTTCCTAAGGGTAGGAAGAGAAAAACTGTAAGGGGTTTGGCCCAAAGGGTAACCCAAAGTAGACAATATCTATAAGCTGATAGTGTGAGATGTTACAAATGGTATCAGAGTCGATACCCAAACCCTTATGTCAGCTAGGCTGGGCCCTAAGGGGGTGAAGAGTGTGAGATCTCACATCAGTTGGAGAGGAGAATGAAGTATGCCTTATAAGAATATGGATACTCCCCTACAAGATGCATTTTTTCAAGGGTAGGAAGACCAAAATTGTGAGGGGTTTAGCCCGAGGGGTAACCCAAAGTGGACAATATCTATAGGCGAGTAATCTGGGTTATTACATGAATGATGTTGATGATGGTGAGTTCGTGTACATGGGTAACTCTAGTAAAGTTCCTGTGCAAGGAGTTGGAAAGGTCACTCTCAAACTTACTACCGGAAAAGCTTCTTGCTTTAGAAAATGTTTTATTTGTTCCTAGTGTTCGTAGAAATTTGATTTTTGGAGCATTACTTAACAAAGTTGGTGTTAAACTTACTTTTGATTATGGTAAGCTAGTCCTTACTAAGAATGGGAACTTTATTGATAAATGGTTTTGTAGTAGGGGCTTGTTTGTACTTGATGTTAAAATAAATGCATCTACTTATTTTACGTATAATGTTTACTCTTTAGACTTATGGCACTCTGGAATTGGGTATGTGATTGTGTGGTCAATTAAGAGGATGCAAAGCTTAAACTTGTTGCCTAACCAGATCACTAATGAAATAGAAAAAAGTCAGTTTTGTGTTAAGGCTAAACACTTTATAAAAACCTTTTTAAGTCAGTGACTAAAAGAGTCACAATTGTTGGACTTAATGCATATATTTGGGTGATTTTAAAAATTGTATGAGTAAAGGAGGAATGAGATATTACATTACTTTTATGGACAATTGTTATTAAAAAATAAAAGTGATGTAGAGGAAGTGTTTATAAAATACAAAGCTAAGGTTAAAAACCAATTGGAAAGGAAAATTAAGAGATTAAGGTTTGATCGAGGTGCTGAGTATAGTACTAATTTTCTTGATGATTATTGTGGAAAAGTTAGGATGAATTTCATCCCTATACACACTTGAACAAAATGGAATAACAAAGAGGAAAAACCAAACAGTTAAGGATATGATGAATGCAATGTTGATTTCCTTATGTTTATTGTTATGTTCTAAACAGAATCCCTCATAGAAAACGAGATCAAACCCCTTATGAAATTTGAAAAGGTTGTCCACCTAACTTGCATTTTTTGAAAGTGTATGGTGTCTTGCTAAGGTTGTTCTACCTGAACATAAGAGGAAGAAAATTGGGGCATAAGGCCATTGATTCAATTTTTATGGGATATGTCTCTAATAGTGTTGCCTATAGATTTATGATTAAAGAAGAGAGATCCAACACTTTTGGACCAATTATAGAGTCAATAGATGCAGTATTCTTTGAGGATATATTTCCTATGAAAGTGAGTGTGCAAGCTCCTGGAGAATCTGTCCCTAATTCTTTTACCAATGATGACATAGAGGAAGAAGAAATTGTTGAACTAAGGAGAAGCAAAAGAGCTAGAGCACCCATCAGTTTTGGTTCTGACTTTATTAATTCGTTTGTGGTCAAAAACTTAAGGAAATAGATTATGTTTTTATGGTGACTTATATTATTGAGGAAGAACCCAAAACTTATGAGGAAGCAATGAGATCTATGGATGCTACCTTTTAGAAGGAAGCCATAGATAATGATTTAGAGTCAATCATGTCTAATAAAGCTTAGGTTTTAGTTGATCTACCTTGAGAGTGTAAGCCTTTTGAGTGTAAGTGGATTTTCAAAAAGAAATTGAGACCTGAAGGAACCATTGAGAGGTTTAAGACAAAACTTGTGATTAAAAGCTTTAACTAAAAGGAGTGATTGGACATTTTTTATATTTACTCTCATGTTACTAAAATTGCATCTGTAAGGATGTTTGCTATTGCCTTGGTATTTAAGCTTCATATTCACCAAATGGATGTTAAGATAACTTTCTTGAATGGTGATCTTGATAAGGAAATTTATATGGTCCAGCCCAAGGGGTTCAAAGTGCCTGGTTAGGAACCAAGTGTGTGTAAGTTGGTTAAGTCATTGTATGGACTTAAACAAGCTCCCAAACAGTGGCATGAAAAATTTGAAAGTGAGGTTTTCAAACATGGTTTCACCTCTTATGATTATGATTCTTGCTTTTATGTGAAAGTTGATGTCAATTGTTGTGTGATCATAACTCTTTATATAGATGTTATGCTTATTTTTTGCACTAGCTTATCTGTCATTGATAGTACCAAGAGTTTGCTAAGGTCTTCCTTTGATATGCAAGAACTTGGATCTGTATATTTTATTTTGGGAGTCAAAGTTGGTAGGAATGACTCTGGTTTTAGGTTGAATCAAACTCAATATGTTGAGAAAATTTTGAAGAAGTTTGAATACTATGATGTTGAACTAGATAAAACTCCCCATGATGCTAGTGCTGCTTTAAAGAAAAATCTTAGTGACAGTGTAAACCAAGCTGAGTATACTAAAATTCTTGGTAATGTGATATTTTTGATGAACTGTTCTCATCCTGGTATTGCATATTATGTGAGTAGCTTTAGTAGGTATACTCATAATCCTAGTCAAGAGCATTGGAATGCATTGATTCGTTTATTAAGATATTTGAAAGGTACTATGCATTATGGATTATCTTTTGGTGGTCATCCTCCTATATTAGAGGGACATTCTGATGCTAACTGAGTTACGAAGAGTGATGATATAACTACCAGTGGTGATATTTTTACCTTGGTTGGAGCTGTTGTTTCTTGGAAATTATCCAAGCAAACATATATTACGAGATCAATAATGGAGATTGAGTTTATGGCTTTGGAGATGGCAGGAAGGGCAGCTGAGTGGCTAAGGAATCTCTTAGCAGATATCTCACTTTGGGAAACGTTCCTTCGTTGTGATTCGCTGGCTACCATTCATGTTGCCAAGAATAACGTATAAAATGGCAAAAGTAAGCATATTAGATTGAGACATAAAATTTTTTATACTTTAATTAGACATGGTATAATCTCTTTAGACTATGTCAAGTCAGAGAGAAACTTAACGAATCCACCTACAAAAGCTTTGAATAGGAAACAAGTTTTGAAGCATACTAAAAGGATGGGGTTGAAGCCAGTTACGTAGTAATATGATGACTAATTACTTGTACTTTATTTGTGGAATACTAATGATATACATTCAGTTGTTGAATTGCATCCCTTGTCATGATTTTACTGTGTTTGATGAGGTTGGATGGTTTAAGCCTTAATGAGTTCCATATCCCAAGTTTGGGTGGTGTGAGCAATACATACTTAATGGACTCACCTATATGATTGTGGGGGGCTAGCCACCCTTCTATGAGAGCATTTGGGCTATCTCTTTAGAGCGATCATGAGACCAGGATATTTTGAGGTTGTTTATTTCTCTAACAATTTTTTTCCCCGATTTTCTTGGACATTAGGCTCAAGACTTAGTTCTCCTGGTTGTTCACTTATATTTCTGCTACATTGTTACAATTTGTTTCTCAAGTTTTGGACCAAGTGGGGGATTGTTGGTGTTGTTCCAAAACTTGGAACATCTCTCTTTCTTGCTTTAGTTTGTGTCCCACATTAAAAGATTAAAGGACTTTCACTTAAATTATTTACTAGGTTGTTTTGTAAGACTTTGAATCAAGTCTCTTGAGGAGGGTAAGGATACCACATGCGTGCACGCTCGGGTCGACTCGACTTAGTTCAGTTGTAGAATGCCATGACGTCATCGCATATGTGTCAAGAATTTTTTGGGGCCCACTTGCTTTAATTCTTACATTTTTCTACTTGTTTGTTAGTCTCTCTACAAATTCCCTTCATAGTGACCATAATGTTTATAAACTTATTCTTATTATCCAAACATTCCTTTTACTTTAATACATATAAAAAGAATGTGTCTCTACTCTCTATAAATCTCACGCGTTTGCTCTGCTTTTTCCCCCGCTATCACACGTTTGCTTTGCTCCAAACGATGCCCGTCTATCTACTGCATTATGCCTTCTTTTGTTTTTGTTTTTTCATCATTCATAGAGTGTTGGACCCTGAACCTTTCTGTAAGCTAGGACTATTAAATGAGAAATTATTGGCAACTAGTTATGTGTAAAGCAAAGGAGAATCCTTGAAATTTAAAAGGAATAGAAAAGATGGTTTAGATACAAGATGAGTTA
>JANVCQ010000004.1:9747964-9765860 GCA_025531925.1 Erythroxylum plowmanianum
TCGGTTGAGTTGCGTCATTTGATCCGAATAAAGATGATAAAATGATTCAATAAATGATCTAGATTAATAGGTCGAAGTCCGGGTGAAAAATGGGTCTCAATTAATGTGGACCGGGTCCATATCGTCCTTGTGATAGGGAAGCTCGATATGGAAGCCCGATATGGAAGCTATATATAGGTTAAGGTCTCTTGCAGTTACTCATGTATCGTTCACTAGCATAAAGATTCTCTGACCCGTTAAGAGAGCTCATGTTTTGAGGAAACTATAGAAAAGCCTCACCCGTGTCTCGGTGAGCAATTTCCAATAAAGATCCTAAGAGATTCGGAGACGTTTGGAGCTCGAAATTGGCATCGAAATCAGAGATGAAACCGAAATCTAGGTATTCCGCATTACCTTCGTTTTTTATTCTTTCATGGAGATCCGGGATACATAATAAGGCTCACACTATATATATATAAAGATATGGTTGATATTGCAAATAATTTATCTATCAAGTATTTGTAAATATATTAAAAGGAAAATGTCGAAAATAAATTAAGAAAACAAAAAATGAATATACAAAATTTAATGGTTATGTATCTGTGGTTTAATTATATAGGGTTAATAAAAAGTCAAATTTTGTTTGATTTTGTAATTATAGCCTGAACTTAAAAAAGTGGTAATTAAATATTCAATTTTTTAATTTTTTCAATTCTAGCTCGACGTTAGTATTTTCATTAACATTGTTGACATAGTTTGCCACATAAAACAAAAACCCTAAACACCTATAAATGATAGACTTAATTAAGTTTAACTAAACTACGTTGTTTTGATATTGAAAATCCTTAAATCAAACTAAATGCTTAAATTGCTGGAATTGAAATTAAATCAGTTTGTTCTCGCACAAAAAGAAAGATGACCTAGGATGGCAAATTAGGATTTCACTCAAATTATTAAAAACTGCGTCATTGTCGTTTCTCACTAGCATAATAGAGTGTCATTGTCGTCTTGCACCAGCATGACGAAATTTGATTTAAAGATGTCAATATTAAAACAACATAGTTTAGTTAAACTTAATTAAGTTTAATGTGCATAGGTATTTAAAATTTTTGTATTATGTAGCAAGTCACATTAGTAATGTTAAAGCAAATACTTACGTTGGGTCATAATTGAAAAAAATTGAAAAATTTTTATTTAATTGTCAATTTTTTAAGTTCGACCTATAACGGTAAAATTGAATAAAGTTTGAGTTTTTTTAATTAATTCAATTATATAATAGCTTAGCAGATAGTAATGCTAATAACTCCATGGAGTTTACCGTTGCATACACTTCAATAATGCTAGTAACTTGGTCCTTACTATGCATAGAGGCTCTGTTTTGAAAATCAGATCGGACCAGTCGGTCCGATCGGTTCGACGGGTGACCGGTCGGTTATCCGATCCGGTTCACTCTTAAAAATCAGTTCTCAATTGAACCAGTGAGAACCGATCGGACCGGTCCGGTTTGATCGATCCGACTACTGATTCAATAAAATTTTTATTTTTTCTTTTTTTTTATTTTTTTGGTATATTTTTGTATTTTTTTAAATATTATTAATATTATATAAAATTAAATATAATTATTACATAATTATGACGTCACACCAGTTCGACCGGTGGTTGAACCGGTCAAATCGGTGATCAGTAAGACTTTCGATTTGATGATCGATCTGAGTTTTAAAACACTGCATAAAGGTCAATAATTTTAAGGCAGAAGTTGAACTTAACAGGGAAGATCTTAGTTGGAGCAGGATAATTTAGCTTTTTGTTCTTACCGAGAACAAGTGGCCTCGCGAAAGAAAAAGACACTCTTTTGGGGGGCCAGATCCTCTGGCCCCCTTACCCTAGACCAACTCTGGTCCAGGGTTGGGGGCCAGAGGACCCCCTGCCCTCTTTTGGAACCTCAAGACCCGCTTGTGACAGTGAAAGACTATTTACTCTGTCAATTATCAATTCTGTGTATGTCCTCGTAATTTGGACTAGAGTCATGTTCATTAATATGTATATGTATTATATATACACTTATGAGACATAGCATGCATCTAAGATGACTTACCTCACACGACACGTCATTATCATACCTCACACAACACGTCATTATCATATGTGTTGGCTTTTTAGGCTTTCAATACGTTACCTGAAGTTAGTAGATACGGGGTCATCTCCGACGAATATGATTAGTAAAAGGACTCTTTTGTCATTTCATCGTGAAAAAAAAAGAAAAATCACGAACGAACCTGTTGCCCGCACAAAGCAAAATGATCATATTTGATAATCAGCGAATTGTATTGAATGTTGTTAGATTATATCAGCGGTTAACTAATAATTGATTTAACCAACGGATAATATTAACTGTCTATTAAAAATGTTTAGTATAAAATTAACTGTTTAATATTAACAATGACTTGACGACATAATTTTAAAAAAGAATTTATAAGGTTATGATTATATATTTAATTTTACAAAAATTAAGTTTTTAATTCTAATAAAAATATAGAACATTTCTTAAAATTTTATCACTGTAGTATATTTTTATTTTATAACCAGAAAATTTATTCCATTAGTAAAAAAAATTATCAAATTTTGTAACTAAAAAACTTACTTTATTGTAAAAAAATTTATTACTGTAGAATACATGCATACTTTTTAGTTCGAATTATCTATAGTATCACTATAGCATAATTCAAAATTATGAAATGAGGATATAGTTGATTTTTACCTATTAAATTTTGACTAAATGTAAAAAAACACTTTTCTTATAAAGCTTTTATAAAATTATTTAAGAGAAGTCGGGTCCCTTATCTTCTCTCCTTGTTAGGATTAAATAAGTTAATCAATCAGTCATTTACTAAACATACTCATTAGCTTTTTAAGATGATCAAAGAGTTGACTTATGTCAATCGGCTAAAAATAACTGATAAATTGTTTGTCCAAGAGTTCAATACCTTACCTACGGGCTTGGACAATTCAATAAAAGATCAGTGGCAAGTCCATCCAAACACAATCTAAAACAACGGGATATAAGTATTTTAAGTAACTTGGTTCGACTCGTAAATGATTTAGACTTTGGACAGTTTACGAGAATGAGTCAAGCCCTTGTTAAGTTGTTGAAAAATGCCTCTACTATTACTTGGAATGAGTTTAAATACAAGTCAAATAATAACTTTCACTATAAATATGGACCACAATGACTAGTTGCATATAAAAACTTTCTTTGTATGTGGACCACAACCATTAGCAATAATTATTGAAATCAAAATAATGATTACAAATTCAACATTTAACGGCATATAGGGATAAGCTTCTGTTTCTCTACACCACCAATCATTGTTCCTTGTGTGTTATGGATTTCGAAACTATTGATAATATTTTCTTTCATTGTGCTTTCTCACGATCGGTTTGGTCCACTACTCTCCACCATTTCCACCTTACTAGTTTACAATTTTTTGACCTCCATTAAATTTTACAATGGTTTAACCTGTATTCTCCGGTTTCAAATAGTGACCTCCATATCTTTTGCATTGTCATGTCTATTGTTGTGTATAATCTGTGGTATGAACGAAACCTTCGCACCTTTCGTGATGAAGCCTTGGATATAGGGAGTTTTACTTCGCGGGTGATCTTACAAGCTATGGAGTAACTACGCCTAAACACTGAGGGAAGGTAATTATGTGTGTATTCAGTTTCTTGTTATTCCTATTGCTAACAATGCAGGTTCAAGGATATCTCAGGGTTACTGAGGAGGAGGGGTGTAATTTCCTCCTATTGTTATTGAGCAGGCTATCAGGTGGAGTTTCCTTGTCCACAATGGTCAAGCTAGAATTCTCTATATGTGTTTTGTTGGTTGTGGATTTAGTCCTGGTTTGTTGTGGTTTTTGCTGCTGGTCTTTGTGTGGCTTTTTGATGTTTGCTGGGAAGTTTATGTATTATGTATTAGGGTATTGGATTTAGCTTTCTTAGGCTGCTCGAGAGGCATGTATTGTGAGTATGGTGTTTCCTTCTTTGCTTTGTTTAAGGCCCCTTTGTTTTTATCCTTTGTGTGATTTTTTTGTAGGCTAGAAATTTTATGGGAAATCACTAGCTCTGTATATAACTTGTTCATATTTCTATAAAGTTTTACTGATTTACCAAAAAACAAAAACCAGATTTCACGTGCATGACATGCACGGACTTGAAATCTTGCATGCAGCAGAATACTTGGGATTTCTCTTTAGCTAGGTACCCTTGTAGACCTTTTGGTTTTATCAATACTCTCGCCCTCAGAACGAACCTCGTCCCCAAGGCTCAGAATAAAGAACTTGGCTCGTAACTCTTCAGCATTTTCCCAAGTGGCATCATATTTTAATGAATTCTTCCACTGAACCAGACTTTCTTTAATAAAACTTGACCCTTTCTTCACCAACGAGTGTCCAAGATAGTTTCAAGTTCCCCTATAATGTCAGCATCATAAGTAAGAGGTGGTAATTCCAAGCTAATTGAAACACGCTCCTCGACTGGCCATTTGCTCATTAAAACATGGAAATGGGGTGGATTCTTGTCTCCACCTAAAGAGACAATTGATAAGCAACCTTTCTAGCTTTAGCCTCTATACCGAAGGTCCATTAAATCAACTAGCCAACTTCTAGAATGCTCGTCGACAAATTGATTGATGTCGATATGGCTACAATTTCAGGAATACAGAGTCACCAACTTCAAATTCAACTTCTCTTCATTTTGAATAAGCTATTAACTTCATTTGGTTTATGGAGATTGTTGAATTGGAATTTAGCTGCTGCAAAATAGCATCATGTGACAACGAGGCTTGATCAACTTCATTAACGGAGAAAGTCCTTACCTTTGATAATTAGGAATACTAGACAGTAGTCTTTCATAAAGAGCTTGAAAGGGGTGTCATGCTAATTGAGGTATGGTATGTTGTGTTACACCAGAATTCTGCCCAAGGCAGTAATGAGCTCCACTTACGTTAATGTTGTGATACAAAGCATCGTAGGTACGGCTTAAGGTACCAATTGGTGAGTTTCGATTACCCTCAGTTCGTGGATGGTACGAACTCATGTGCAACTTAGTGCCTGACATCTTAAAGAATTATCGTTAGAGTAGGCTAATAAAAAACCGGATTACAATCATTAACAATGGAAGTTGGCAGCCTATGGAATTTGAGAATACCATCTACGAATTTTCAACCACCATATTTACAGTGTATGGATGTGATATAGCTAAGAAATGGGCTAATTTACTCAGATAATCCACTACTGCAAAAATTATGCTCTTACTATAGGATAAGGGTATCGATAAAATCCATAGTTATTTTGTCTCACACTTGATAAGAAATGGGTAGTGGTTGAAAAAGACTAGATGGAGATCACATGTCACACTTGTTCTTTTGACAAAGCATATGAAGCAACAGACTATTGAATGGCCTTATGCATTGCCATCCAATAAAATTGATGCCAACCATTTGTAAGTCCTTAATGCACTAGAATGATCACCGTATGGCGAATCATGACTCTTGTAGTAGTTGGTTAATAACTGAAGAATTAAGGGAAACCACTTTGTCATGCTAATGCATTGCTCCATCAAATGCTTGAGACTGCGATTGTCAGTTTGAATAAAAAACTTTCTACCTATCAAATATGGATGCCATGTTCTTATAACTTGAATGATACCCATCATTTCTTTGGCATAAGTAGACCAAGATTTCTTTGATTGTCCCAAAGCGTGACTTATGAATGCAATTGACTTCTTTTGTTGAATTAATACAACACCAATCCCTTTGCCAAAAGCATTTGATTTAATGGTGAATGGTTCATTGAAATTTGGCAATCCTAGTGTCAACATAGACATTAGGGCTTGATTTAAAGCTATGAATGCATTCTCCTTATTATATGCCCATCCTGTTTTTTAGGAGATTGGTAAATGGTTGAGCTATGTTTCCATAGTTATGGACACAATTTCTATAATAACATGTAAAAAACTATGTTATTAAGTAACATTAGTAGGTCAAGGCCAATCAGGCATAGCGTTAATCTTTCTCTGGTCTAGTATGACCTCTTGAAAGGATATAATACGACTTAGTACTCAATCTCCTATTGACCGAAGTCATACTTTTTGGGATTAATGAAAATTTTATTAGTGCCTTATAAATTTCTAAAGCCTTTATTACATGTTCAAGATGCATGGTACAATTGGAGTTGCACATGAAAATGTTATCAAAGAAGAGTATCATAAATTTTCTTAAGTAAGGGGAAAAAACAAAGTTCATGGTGGCTTGAAAAGTGGATGGGGCATTATATAGGCCAAAAGGTATAACAAGGTATTTATAATGCTCATTGTGTATATGGAAAGTTGTTTTGTGAATATCTAAAGGATTGACACGTACCTAATAATAGCCAGAATGTAAATCAAGTTTAGTAAAATAGTTGGCACTATGTAATTCATCAAACATATCATCAATGAGTGGAATAAAGAATCTGACCCTAATGGTTAAAATATTTAAATCCCTGTAATCAATTAAAATTTTTGGTAAGAGAATGGACTTGTATTGGTTATAATTAACCCTAATTGTAACATTTCGTGCATTTTTTTCTATTTCATCTTTTTGATGATAAACATACTTATAAAGACACACATTTGTCGACTCAATATCTTCTTTAAGATTGATGAGGGGTTTAATTTTTTATTCTAATGGAATCCATGTTGGTTTTTGATAAATGCCTTCAAACTCCTATAATAGCACTCCTATATTTAAATGGATTTCTTAGATAACACCATCTAAGGCTAATTGTATAGAGACTATAAATAGGAAACTCCCTTGTTTGATATCTTTTGAAAACAACATCCAATGTAGTTAGTTGATTGGAGGGATTATCTATTCCTACTAATTGATGACATTGATTCTTCCAATTAAAATCCATCATCATTCACTCTAACTGCACACCACTGTCCTAAGCTGTTCAGGCCAGTTCACTCCTAATATTATATCTAACCTAACTAATAGTATTGAATAGAGAGTAATGGTAAATAGAATACCTTATAGATGGATTTGAATATTTCCAAACCTCCCTTATCATTTTAGAGGTCGTCCACTAACCACCTTGACATTAAATGGGCATATAGGTACTACCAGTATGTGTTGAAGTTCTGGGACCTTTTCGTTGATGAAGTTATGTGTGAACTTGTTGTTAGTAAGAATTATCAATTCATAAGAACCCACTTTTGTTGTAATCGGTATAGTTATGGAACAAACCAGCTAGTGAGAACATGAAGTGAAATCTTTAGTTCATCATGATAGTTAACAATAACTTCACTACAATTATTGTCACCATCATTGTCTTTTCCTTCAAGTTGAAGTAGTTGGGGTTATTTGCGGTTATGACAACAACTGATTTTGCCAAAATAATTAAAATAGAGGCATTAGACTCGTCTCTTTTGTATTTCTTCCCATGTTAATCACTTGATAGGAGTTGCAAAATTGAGTTTGGTGGGAGTATATTTAGGTATGGTTTTGTTTGGTTATTGAAAGGTATTATACTGATGGGTTAGTTGCTCATCCCGAATTCTAGCCAAATTGATGACTTCCTTCAAGGCTTAGGTTTGAACATACAGATTCCATATAAATTTTCAGCTTTACTATAAATGTGCCCACCAACATTTTTTGGGTTCACCTCTTGAATTATTTTTAATACTCTTTTCCATGAAGATATCCTTCCCTTCCTCTAGATAGGTCCATCATATCCACTACCATAATTGGTTAGCTTCTCCTCCCAAGTGTAGGAGGTTAATGCAACCTTTTAAGCCCCCATGATATTCTAGTATTCAAAAAATTAATTGACTTTAGTGAGCCACTAGGTCAGGTCATCCCCTGCATATCTGGGAAATTCCAACTTGGTTAATTTTGTGTAAAACATAGGTCCTTAAGGTGGCTAAAGGTAGTTTCCTATCGAGGTAGCAATATGTTAGAGATCTTACCAATGGCTGACTCTAATTGTTAAAACTTATTGGCAACAACAAACTCCATCTTATTTAGGTTGTACAAGTCTAGCATCTAAGTTTTCAATTCTTTCTTTATTAGTAGACATAATAACTTGACCATAACACTGATGATAGATCCTAATCAAAGCTTAGTTTTAGTGTTTAAAACAAAGTTTTACTTTAAATGAGAACAACCGCAATATTTGAGTTGAAAATTTTATATTGAAAATCTTATCTACTCCTATTATTTATATAGAGTTTAAATATAAGTGAAATAACAACTTTCCCTATGATATGGACTACAATAACTAGTTACATATAATAACTTCTCTTCGGATATGGACCACAACGATTAGTTGCATCAAGATAGCAATAATTAATAAATTCAAATAACTGATGATTAAATAAATATTTAATAGTGCATAAGAAACTAGCCTTCACGTGTATGGCACGTAGGTTTTACATGGACTTGAAATCTTTTCATGCAACATAATACTTGGGATTTCTTTTAGGTAGCCTTGTAGACCTTCTAGTTTTATTAGCCCCTAATAACGAAGAATGATTATTATTATTATTATTATTATTACAAAGTGCCATAATTTAAAAGAAGAAAAAGAAGAGTTATCAAAAATAACTCTTGACTAAGAATGTAATTTATCAATTATTATATGCACTAAAATATATTTGGTATATATGTACATAATAGTGATTGCAAAATTTTCCATTACATATGAAAAAATAATTTTGTTGTGAGACCTCTACAATTTTGATCTAGTAATTTTTGTATCATTTGATAAATTTTAATACATTAAAAAGATTGTTTATTATTTATTAATTGAGTTGGATATTAGTTTTGGATGTACAAGAATACCCGACTAATTAATCATGATTATAACATATAAGCAAATAAGAAATTTTTGGTAAAGGATATGTTTGTTCAATTTGTTATCATCATTAAATATTATTCAATATTTTTTATAATAATTTTGATAAGAATATTGGATCGAGTGATTCAAGATCTTATAAAAAATAAAGAGATTCTTCTGCAACTTTTAAGAAGACATCTATATCTTATATAAATTAGTCAAATTCCTACCATTAGATAGTTGATAGATGTCCACAACTTAACATTGACAATAATGATTTATACTGATTTTAGTCATCATTTTCACAAAAAATATAAGAGATAAATGAGAGAAAATATTAGGGAAGTGACAGTAAGAGCTAGAGACATGATTTCAAATAGAAGAAAAGGATTTTTAAGTTTGATATTGACAACTTTAAGAATGATTCAAGAAGAGGACAATGGAAATATGGAATGCAAAAGAATCCACATTTATGTTCATACATGTAATAGGTAATATATAACAATTAGGTTTTCTATTATGCACGATTTATTGAATTTGTTTTTTTAATGTGTAAATGTCGTCATGTTTTAATTCATTAAAATTGAGATAGTTTTCTATAAACTTCATGTAGAGGTTAAGACAGTTTTTTAGATTTTTATTATAATATTAAATTTGAGGAATTTAAGCATATTATTAAGTGTAAATCATATGATTGTTGACATTTTTAGCTATAGATGTGCATATAGCATGTTATTTAAATGTAAAGGGAATACTATAAATGCATGTCAAATTATATGCAATTTTTACATCATAGTATTAGGAATTTATGTGTGATTAACATGATGAGGAGATTGACATGCTAACATATTGTGATGTGATGTAAGGCTAATGAGGGATAGGTTATAATTTACATGATTATATGGTTGATCGTTAGTTTAAACCTATTAGATGGCTTTTGAATGGGGCATGTGTTATTTTATTGTTCGAGTTGTATTATTCATGCTAGATTTCACTATGTACGAGTCTATTATTTAGAATAAATGAATTTAGACCATTGTAGGACATGAATCTGTCTGTTGCTCAAATGTATTATCTACATCTAAATTTAGACCTATTCAGGATCATTAATTGGGTCAAAATAACTAACTTACTTTGAGCGTACAGGGCATTTTATTTGATATTTAATACTTTTATTATGGATTTTTTACATGACAAATCTTTTCATTGACAAGTATTGTTAAGGATTAAGTAGTGCCATATAGACAGTGGTGGTAAGATTTGACACTTATAGTATTATTGACATATTTTAAGTTTAATTTTTGTTACTCTTTGTCTGATTACATTGTCACAATTGACTTTACAAATGAGAAACACGATGAGGAAAGTAAAGTCCAGGTGGTTTAGGAGTGCTTCCTTTTTAGTTTTAATTCCTAAAATGGTTCTAGATAGATATGATGAATTATTTGTCTACTTACGTTAAGATTTGTTTTATTTATTATTAACATACATACATACATATATACATACATACATACATATATACATACATACATTTAAAATCTTGGATGGTTGACTTTCAAGTTTTTTTATAAAATATGTATATTGAGTTTTTCTATTAGATATTGTGAATTGGATATATCATTTTAACCTTAACTTATAGTCGAGCATATGAAATAGGACATAAGTTTTGAGTACAATACCTACTTTAATAAGGGTAGGGGAGGATGTGACATCCTAAAATTTTAGTTTGTGATATTTTTATTGTTTGATGAAAGTTAATACATTAAATACATTTGTTTAATATTTTCTAATCGAGTTAAAGATTTATATATATTTAGAAGGTGTATAATTGATTACTTATAATGATAATGTTTAAAGGAGAAGAAATTTTTGGTGAAGAAGCAAGTTGGTTCAGTTTGTTGTTACTAATTAATATTATTTAGTATCTTTTGTACAACTTTTAATAAGAATATCATATTGAGATTATTTAAGTGCTCATGGAAAGATAAAATAAGTTCTTATAATTCTTAAAAAGAAACCTGGAGATTACATTAGTTAGGTAAACCTCTACAATCGACTATTTAACTAATGTCCATGATTAATGTTTAAAAAATATTTTTTTACATTTTTAATTATCATTTTTCACAAAAGAAAGGATAAGAATTGCAGACCAGGAACTGCAACATGATCAGGGAAATGGCCATAGTTAAAGCCAAAATGCTAAAGCTAATGTTCTCTCAATTAATTGGAACCTTGAATAGTTACTTAGACTCTCTTAAATCCTAAGTTGTCTTGAAGTTGCTCTAAATGTTGCTTTCAAGCTTTTATAATTTGGTCACTATAATGGTTTGTAAGCATTTTGTACCTATAATATCTCTAACTTCCCCTAAGCTTATACCATGATTCAATATATTATTTAATTTCCAAAAAAAGGATAAGAATGAAATAAAATGAGAGGGAAACAATAATAAAAACTAATGGTGAATTTAAATAGAGAGAAAGGGGTTTCAAGTTCGATATTAATGATTGCAAAAGAGATTCGAGTAAGAGACAATGGAAACATGCAATAACATGGAAACTATAAGAATGTTTTGTACATATCACAAACAGTATATAATATAAGTTGGGTTTTCTTACATGTACAATTTATTAGTTTCGTATTCTTGATTGTTAGTATATGTGAATTATAACATATTGATATTTAGATAGTTTTATACAAAACCTACCTAGGAGTCATGGTGGATTTTAGAATTTTATTATATTGTTGATTTTGAAAAATTCAAGCATATTTATTAGATTCAAAATTACATGATTATTGACATTTAATCATAGATACACATGACATATGATTTAGATGTTGAGAGGAAATCATTAATGTATATACTAAACTATGTATAATTTTTACATCATATTGTTGGCATCTTATACGTGATTGATGTCATTAGATTATCAATATTGCATGTTGTGATGTGATGTGAGGCTTATAAAGAGCATTCATGATTATATGTAGATGATAATTAAATAGGACCTATTAGCCGATGCTAAAATAAGGTGTGTACAATTATATTACAAAGATCATATACCATTCCATTATTTGAGAATATTATTTGAGGTAGGATTGAAAGTATAAAAATATATTTCCTTTGGGGAATGATTCAAGAATAGAATTAAGCATGTACCATTCCGTTGTTAAAGATGTATATTAGTTTATGCCTTATAGTTAATTGGTTGGATGTAGTTTAGTGACAAAATAGTTTAAAGTCATTTTTTATCTTATACGTATTCAGATATATAGGTTAAAGTCCATAGAATAGATATACATTGCAAATGAATTTATGATAAGATCATAATTATGAAATTTATATTATATTTATGTATTATCTCTAAATTGTTCCTAGTCATTGTCCTATTAAGAGACGACACTAATAGATTGTAAAAAGGTGAACGTACATTGTGTTTCTTCCTTATAAAAGAAGTAATCAATTTCATATACAAAAATGTGGAGATACTTAAACATATGTGTGGGTGTTTATTATAGAATAAGTTCATTAAACTGACTCCACATGAAAAATTCATTTGAAATATTGCTTGTATTTTTGTGAAAATTCTTATTATGATTATTGTATAAGTGATCATTTGACTTAGAATCTTCAAAATTATCTCAATAAGGATTGTTATATTTTGATATTACTTAAGACTTATTTTAGTCAAGGGTAACTCAATCGATAGTAATTAGATATAGCATAAATTATATGAAGATAGTTGAGCGATCAATATAGAATTTATCACCCTAAAAAAATTAAGAAGAATATTTCGTTGTTTTCGATTAGTAGTAATTTGAAAAAACCTTGTCCAATGTAGAATGAAACTTTGAAAATAGTTTTCAAATGTCATCAATTGCTAATGATGAAGAATTAATATGATTGGATTTAAATAGAGTAGATATTAATTTCATGCTCTATATCTAATCGAAATATTGTTTGATGAAAAGATTGAACTATATGAAAAAAATTATACACAAACAAATAATCAAAACTACTTTAACGTTTCTAAATATTTGAGTGATCATCTTGCATTGTTAGATGTTAATCTTGATCTATAGATATAAATTGTTAAATTTGAAAATTAAAGATAAATTAAAGGAGTTTAATTTATCTAATTCTAAATATGATTTAGAATTGTAATTTATTGACAACCTAATGAGTTACACACAAAGAATGAGTTCAAGAGAAAAAAGGTAGTTTAATATCAAGTTGCACTTGATTATAAAATTTAAGAAACTTTATGATTAGATATTAGATATTTAATAAATTATTATCAATATGAGATATTGAATCTTATTTAGTCGTATTTGATATTTAATTAGAATCATTATAATTATAATTAATTAAAATTAAAAATATAATTTAATTTTAATTAAATTACTAGTATAGCCAAAGCCTATTATAGATATGCTTAGACTCCAAACGAGTTAGCACTCCTTGTCTAATCATTTCTGCAATAGTTGCAAAGCTTTCTTAACGTGTTCTATAGATAATGTTAGATGTTAGACACTTGTATGACTATAGTGGTTGATATGAGCCGATTTAAAAAAACTTTTGAGAGAAACGACGCGAAAAAGATCAAGCTTTAAAATAATATGGTTCTTGATTTACTGTAATTTATATGTTAATTATTTTATAGAATTCATGTTAAGATGAATTTAAGTAATCTTAACATCAAGAAATTATTTGAAAAATTTTATAGTTATACTGTTACGCTCGAGATTGGATCCCTTTCCAATTTTTAAGTAATGTATTATTCAAGATCAAATTTAAACGTGTTTTATATTTCGCTGAGCGAGATGAATTAGTACAGCCGAGGATTAAGTACTTCCGTATAAGCAAAATTGATAAGGTTTGATGCATATATTATAAATTTTTTTTAAATTTATGCCATTATGTTATAATTGATTTTATAAGTGAAATGTCCAAAAAAGAGATTGCAAAAACGAATGTCCAAAAGCAAGGTAAAAAATCTAGACGAATTCTTAATTAACGCTTTTGTTAGTGTTTCGGTCTTGAATTAGTTTTAGATAGAGAAGAGGAATGATTTATTTAATTATGTTCAGAACTATTAATCCAAGATGTTGAATTATTAATCCTTCAAATTATTTACGAAATATGTTTATTAAGTTATTCTATTGAGTTGCACATAACGTTTGAACCTTAATCGGTTTGTACAAACAAAATGTCCAAGCAGAAATTTGTTAATATATAATTCGTAATTTTTGGAAACAAGGATTTTGTAACAATGATTAGTGGCGATAATAAAGAAATAATAGCAGCTCCCATAACATATCTCACCAAATTGCATGCCTCAATGTTCAGAATAGGCTTAAAGTCTGCTTTAAAGACAAATACCACATAAGAGCACATAATAGAATAGAAATGAAAAGTCAGCGTTTCAAGCTCACTTTCCACCAAAATTCATGCCTTCAGCTACTGTTTTGAAGGCTGGCCTGGAAGAGATATCCTCCCACCAAGCCTTGACATGGGGACGATCATTTATGAGTGAAGCAGCAGGAGTCTTCAAGAGATAGTAGCCGTAAGGTAGGTGGTGGAGATCAGCCAAGCTATAGAAATCTCCGGCTAGGTACTTGGTAGTGCTTAGCCTTGCTTCATATATGTCTAGCACTTTTCCTAGCTTCTCCATGTTGGTGTCTATGATTGTCTGATCAGGAGTTTTCCCTTGAATCGGAGCAACGAAGTACTGGTAGACAATTGGAGATATAGCAGGCTGATACTGATGTGCTTCTACCTCCAGCCATACTTTGACCATTGCAGCTTCTTTGAGGTTTTGGTGCCTTATAAGATCGTATCCAGAGTCCTTGAACTTTTCGGACACATATGCTGTGATTGCTCTTGATTCTGGTCAAAGAAACAATACGTAGATGCAGTTGGGTTGTTAATGAGAGGACCTATTTTGGTGGAAAAGCTTTGACAGTTTGGTGAAACTATTGGAACAAAGATGTTCACGAAACAGTAGAACAGATAGCACACGCCTCGACGGCTCTACCCCCACTCCCATTAGAAAATAAAGTGTACCTAAACTATCTCATGCTTTCAATCCTTAGATATATCATATATGTGATAAAAAAAATGCAATCGCTACTGTTGAAAATCCATGTGAAAAGATCAAACTCGAAACATCTTATTCCAAGAAGAGATGCGTTTCTTTAACCACTCTAAGTCTGACCCAGAATAATCAGGCTAAGCCATAAAACAGTGCGAGAGCAAGAAGGATCTAAGAAATGTAATCTCACCAAACAGTATCAGATCATCATCTTCAAGGGCCGGAATCTGACCAAAGGGCTGCACATAAAACGCTAAAGCAGTGAGCTAAAAAGAAAGCACCGCAAGGGACATTTAGACTTCCAATATACGTACATTTTTAGCCAAGAAAGGAGGCTGCTTGTGCTCGCCGGCAAAGAGTTCAACACGAACAAGCTCAAACTCAACACCTTTCTCATGTAGACAGGTCATCACACGGCAGGTGCACGTCGACATAGGAGCTCCATGCAGTTTAATTAGAGCCATTTTTGGTGCAAGGGATGGGCTTGGAGATATTTTCTAGTTTCTACCACTTTTAGTTCCTTGCGAGAGCCTTCTTTGGCCACATATATATTGGCAGCAACTTTGTTGATGTAAGATGCTACGACACATGTTGTGCTTGCAGTAGGTTCTGCTCTTTGTATGACTGACTGTTCTCTCTGCTTTCTTTTTTTTTGGCCCCACTTTAGCACTTATTTGTGTGAATTGGGAAACGTAAGGATCTATTGGTACTAAAGAGTTGACTTGGTCCTAGCCTCTTGAATTTCACATCACCAATAGATTAAGCACGGTTTTTCGTCAAGGCAATAGAATAGATTAAATTTGATAAATATTTAATATAATTTTTTTAACTTTTAAAATAATTTAAAAATAAAAATAATTTTTAAATCGATGAAATTACAAAAAATCTCTAAATAAATCTTGTACCTAACTGGAGAAAATTAATTGAAAAAAAGTGGAAATTGTGAAATAACTTAAAGCGTAAAGAAGAAAATAATAATAAATTCTGATGAAGTGGGACATATCTTTCTTATACAGGCCATTACTGACAGTTTGCAACCACACCTCACGTTTCCGCACCAAATGGTTCTGACAGTCCACGACGATGAAAAGATGTGCCTAATCACCAGACACACACGCAAATACATACATAGCCTAATTTAAGAGCATCAGACTCTTAATAGTTTCTAAGAATAAAAATGTTGCGGTCGGTCCATATACTTATCCATCTCACTCCAGGCAACATGTGAAATCCTTAACATTGTATTATTCGATGCTTATTGTGTCAATACCTGACGATTACCACTTATAAGAATTTTATAATATCATGCAGTCAGCAATTATAAAATACTAGAAATCTAGTAGGTTGTAATAGTAATAATGTAAAGGATCCAAATAATAACGTTTGATCCGACGGACCGACAGCGAGCATTGACTTTTCGTCTTCCCATCCCACCCACGTGGGTGCTGCCTTAGGGACCAAGACACCACCCAGTCAAAAGTCATAACACACTTCCCGCTGCGATTGCTCTTCATATTCAAATCTTGGGCAGAACTACGTCTGTTGATGTTAACCATATTAAATAAAACAAAGAAAGAAATTGGAAAGAGAAGTTATAAGCAATTGAAATGGAAATGGAAGAGCAGTCAGTAAAATTAAAAAGAATGCATACAGCTTTAATTATATATATATATCTGCATGTGGCTGTGCCCACGGGCTAATACTCAGTTAAGGCTGAAAACTCACTTATCTTGCATGTGCCCGTGGGCTTACTGTCCTTGGATTGTGTGTCTCTAAGTAGTTTGTGAAATAACTAGATAAGTTTTAAGTACCGAGCATGCTAAGGTTGTAGTATGTTGGTGCAGATGAGGAATCACTACATTGATACTATAATTCAGGCCCAATAGGTTGAAGGACCAATTACCGGCCCTTTTATGAAATTGGCAAAATTAAATTTATTTTTTTTAATATCTTTTTATTTTTATTTATGTTTTTATTTTTAAATTTAATAAAAACCATTTTTGTTCAAGTTTCTATTTTCAATTTTTAAAATTTATAAAAACCACAATTTTTATTTTTATTTTACATAATATTATCGATTATTAACTCAAAAATATTTTTTGATTATTTAATATATTAATTATTAATCAAAATTATGAATGACTTAATTTGATATTATAATTAATTAACTAAAATTAATTATTAATAAAAATATAAATGATTTTAATTTTAAATTAATGTAATGATTATTAATAAAATATAATTAAATTTAAAATATTTTCAAAATATATAAATTTAAAATAAATATTAATTTATAAATAAATATTAATTTTATCTTTAAATTTATTTAATATATAATTATTATCATAAACAAAATTATAACTATAAAAATTAAAAATTAAAAAACAAATCAAACTAGGTTATGTTTGGTTGGGATCTATTAATAAAATTGAATGAAATATAATAGTAAGGAGAGTTTATAATAAAATAATATGGAAGAAAAAGATTCGTATTATATTTCATTTCATACTATTTATAAATCTCATATTTAGAAGTTTAAGATAGAATGTAAAATAATAAATAATTTTTCACTATATTATATTATAAGCCCTTCTTTTAAACAACATTTCATTACAGTAAAACCTCGATAAATGAATATTCGATAAATTAATAATCTCGATTAAATAATAATTTTCTCCAGTCTTGACTTAGGCCAATGGGATAAAATAATAACCTCTCTAAATGCATAAAATAATAGTTTTAAAAAAATTCGTTGAGGCTCACTGAAAATATAAAATAATAATTTATTAAATAAGTATGAAAATTACATATATAATTCATAAAATAAAGCACTTCCTAAATAATTTTTATTTCAAATGTTATGCTTTCCTAAAATATGTATCTATAGTCAATTGATTCTTCTTTTCATGCGAACTGAATTCAATTTCATCTTTAACTTTTTGGAG
>JANVCQ010000004.1:9802754-9814607 GCA_025531925.1 Erythroxylum plowmanianum
GTGGCCTGAAGACAGAACTAGGATAGTTATAGACTAGTTAAGTGGATAATTAGGGCAAGGGTTGTGGAAAGCTATGTTTATAGGGATCAGGAATTACCAGTGGGTCATCTTACAAGTTGGACCAAATCAATGAAGGGTTGGGTCAAACTAAATACGAATGGGGATGTTAAGCATAGGCTTAACATTGTTGCCGTTGGAGGTTTGATCAGAGATTGCCACGGTCAATGATGTGGGGAATTTCTCCATCACATAGGAAGCGGCTCACCTTTACCTATCAAACTCTGGAGAGCCCATTCAGAACTTACCTTAACCTGGACGCTTGGATATCGACGAGTTATCTTTAAAGTGGATTCTCTCAAGATGATTAATATTCTCTCCTCTTTTATTATACCATCGGTTGAGTATTACTTTTTGGTGGCAGGTACTCGTAATCTACTCCACCGATATTGGGAGGTAGAGTTTCAGCACGTATATCGCGAAAGGAATTAGTGTGCGGATAGTTTGGCCTCGCTCGTAACCATATCCAACCCAAACTTTTATATTCTCCGGGAGCCTCCAGCAGTCATCATAGCTCACCTAAACCGTGATAACCTCGAAGCTTTGTATCACAAATTTCTACGTTAGTTTGGGCGTTTGTTTTATATGTTTTGCTTTCCCTTATAACACAAAAAAATTATCTTGTTACAATCATATCCGCTGACAATGAGTATATTCAATAATAGCCAGCAAACTGTAACTTATCACTTTTTTTTTAAAACTCAATAATGATGGAGGAGCTGCCGGTTGTTACCGTTTGCATCAAATAACTA
This sequence comes from Erythroxylum plowmanianum, assembly GCA_025531925.1. Taxonomy (NCBI): domain Eukaryota; kingdom Viridiplantae; phylum Streptophyta; class Magnoliopsida; order Malpighiales; family Erythroxylaceae; genus Erythroxylum; species Erythroxylum plowmanianum. The sequence goes on from JANVCQ010000004.1 coordinate 9,803,564, forward strand.
AATGAGCAAATCCGTTGACACTGATACTTTATTTAGGAGAAGGTCAAATCACTAAAATACTTGAGAATTATTCGACAGAAAATTATTAGCTTATTAAAAAAAGTGACAAGGATATTTCTGGACTTTGGAGAGCTGCCTCAAAAGGCATCTCAAATTTGGAATCGCTTTCTATGAAGCCAAGTTAGCTGATGCGGTGGTTCTTAATTAATCAGGATGCTTCCAGCTTAATTAAAGAATATTAGGAGAGAGATGAAAAGGAGGGTCTGATCTAGCTCTCTAATTATAATTTAAAACCTTTAAAAATATTAACTGTGAAAAATGAAAATATTGTTTACTTTATTAATCTAATTTTAAACATTAAATAATTGAGAAGTTGCGTTTTAAGATTGAACTTCCAATTAAATTGATAGGGGGTCGATGGTCCTAAACTTATTTGCCCCCAGTATTTAATTATAAACCACATTGCTAATTATTCTTGAAAAAGGAAAGTATATCACTATAATAAAATGATTATCCTAATAATAAACCTCTACATAACATCTATACTCAATCTCATTTATCGTGAAATATATGAATTCTGTACACAAGATGAGGGGCAAAGCCTTGCACACCTCTCAAAGCAAAATAGAGAACCAGCCAAAAGTATATTGTATCATGCACCTGCCCTCGGTGACCAATTTTTTAATGGTTTCAGCATATTCCTTCTGGTTGGTTGTATAATTTCTTAATGCTTTGGCCTACTCCTTCAAATTTGGACTTGTCTATTAACCACTTTTCAAGTTACCAACGAATAAAGTGGGCCTCCCATGTTGTCGCATCTGTTGCTTAATTGAATTAGCAAAGTCATTATTTAAAGATTTTCTGCTTAATTGTCTCGGGTGAGTAGCCCCTGGAGAGCTTGTGGACGGTCAACTTTGCAAATAGTTTCAAGCGTCCACAAAACTGCATCAGTATGGCTTGTCTCCACTAGTTGGATATGACATCTTCTTGGAGGCCAGCTAATGAAAAAGGTTCAATTAGAAGGAGCTATTATTGTTACAGGGTCATTTGAGCTAAGCATTGACAAGGACTCATTCTGCCCCGAAGAGAAAATAAAGGAATGTGAAACCGATGTTCATTGACATGAAAAACAGCTACATGGGCCGTCTGATTTGAAAAACGAAAACGAAAGCGACAAGATTGTTTATATTTTTTTATACAGAAGGTCAATATTAAATAGCTCGACATCTCTGCAAAATATCTCTCAAAATTTTCAACTCATAATAATCTGATAATAGCAAGTTCTTTGCTGAAAATCCCCCGACGGGTTATTTGTATGTTACAAGAGGATGATAGTACTTGGGAATTTTAGGGTTGCAACCCCTAACAACAGTACGCTCTTCCTTAACATTAATGAAAAATAACACTAAAAATGATTTTAAAATGTTGAATAGGAGACTACCTAGAATTAGTATTTGTAATAGTCAACAATCTGAATAGTGAATAGCATGTTTAGTTGGATTTTCTCTTATACCTACAAGTGATATTGATAGGAAATTAGATGTTTCCTATGGCAGGATTTTAGATTGCTTCCCGGTTAAACTAAAAAAATTGTAACATTTGGTTCACCTCGAAATCTAGACTTACAAAATTCTCTAACTTTAATTGATTAATGGTATATAATTTAAACAAGTTACTATTTTTAATAAATTAAGTATATTATTAGTAACACATGCATAGAGAAGATGGTTTGCCATACAACTGATTAAACAAGTCTATGCTAGTAAGTGCCAAAATTACATCATTCCAATTTTAAATCGAAGATCTCGGATTGAACTTCATGCGTCAATAAGATTTTCCTATGCCAGATGATGGCAGCATCTCCAAGTTCTGCAACTTCAAACGCAATCTTACTCATAGTCTAAGTGTCTGGTTTAGATAATTAAATACAATTAGTCAATAATTCCTCTTTAAAGTAAATATAATCAACTACTAAACTAAAAGAATTGGGAGGAGGTTGTGACGCCAGATGATTGGTTCGTTGTTGCCCTCAAGCCCGTTGCTAAAGAGTTGAATGTTATTGGGTGGCTGATGTCATCCATACGAGAACAGCTTCTTATTATTGGCTACCCTTGAGCGTGGTTACTTACGACTATATTGAAGTCGTGTTTGCGCACTTGAGACTACTTTTCACTTTTTTATTCTTCACGAGCAAAATGAGAAGTCACGTTTGAGAAGCGGGAGTAGGGCAGCTTTCCGCGAGGCTTCCCGTGAAACTTTGGCTAAAGAATGCACAGTTTACGCGTGAGGATGACTAAACCGCACGTGACGGCCTGATTCTTCGAATATCCATCCTGATTCTAGTCTACGCCGACCTCGTTTTCTCTTTTCTCTTTTCTTTTCTTCTCATTAACAATTAATCTCTTTAATTAACCTACTACGTAATGCCTAGGTAAAAGAAGAAAAAAAATATGTTATCCTCCATCAGAACTTGACTATTAGTAGAATCTTTACATAATTTTAATAATTACACATCAAAGCACATTTAATTTTAATAAATGAGATTAAAACTTGCCTTTTTTTTAATTGTTGGTCAACCCTTGACTTTTTGTTGGCTTTGTCAAGAAGAGGATTTTTAAGTCTTTTTCTCACAATGTCATAAAACTCAATCATTTGGGTTCATGGTAACAATATCTATTATTATACTACATAGGTTGTTAACATCAAAACACTTCATATTTAATTAATACAATTAGTTAACATCACAACATCACAATCGTAGATATTTAATTATGTATTAGTGAATTTGGTATAAAACCAATAAATAAAAACAACAACTTCAATACACAAGACTCTCTGTTTTGTGAGGATTATAGAAAAATATTAATTATACTTAACTTTTTCTTTACATTTTATTCAGTGACTTAAATATATGACTTTTATAACTTTATCGATTACTCCCCAGCTCATCTCTAGAGTCTATTCCCTAATTTCTAGGTTCTATTCCCATCTTAATATAACAGGCCTACACAAAGAAGAAGATTGATATATTAATTTTTGGTAATGCTGATGAATTACACTCTTTAGAATATAGAGACTTTGTTATGCAGTATACGTCACAAAAAGCTTTGAAAAACTCAATGCCATATTAATTTTTACTAAATAGATTCAAGAAAATTGTTGAATACAGGCTTTTACGCTGCTTCATTCTTAATATTCTATAATATTAAAACCTTTACATCACCAATCACACACAAAGAAGCGACACTATTATGTATAACTAGCACACAAGCGCATATATACATACTCAATCTCCATGCGGTCTAAATACACACAGCACAAAAGTTTAATTATGATTCAAATTCCTAATAATTCACTCTTTATAATTACACATAAATAAACTCCCATCCAACCTATTTAATAATTCTTTAAATGTGCTGCAATCAATATTTCGGTTTTTATTTTAACTTGATAAATACAGTTATTGAGTCAAAATAATATGTCTAATTTCAACAATAATATGAGACTAAATTTTAATACAAAAATAATTTTTTGTATATTAAAAATATATTTTATGCATTGTTTAAGAATTATTTTTATATTCTTTTCAATTTTTAATAATATTATTAAATATTATTTATTTTAATATAAATATGTATATTTAATTTTTTAACATTTGAAATAATTTTACTTTATTGTTTTGGTATTTTGTAATCTAATTTTATTATTACATAAATCAAATTTATCTGATTATTTAATATTAACTACTAATAAAAATTAAGACTAATAAAAAATTTTATAACATAGGATTAAACTGTAATTATGTAAAATTGAGAAACTAGCTTACAATTTTAAAATGTTATCTAAAACGATATTTAGTGTTGACTTATACTAATATTGTAAGTGCTAAAATGGGTATCAACTATGATATCATATTTACAACATTATTTAATAATTTGTAAATTGTAATATTTACATATATTAAAATGAGTATCAAATTTGTTAATCATTTGCTCAAAAATTTTGAACTTAGATATGCATAATTTTAATAATTTAACTATCGTATAAATTCTTAAGCAATTCCCTCATTCTTATTATAAATTTTCCTACCATAATGTAAAATAATAATTTAAGGAAACATTTGACTGTGGATTGTTTGAATTAGAAGTCTTAATTATAAAGTCAAATTTATCATTTTTCTTCTATTTTTAGAAAATATTTTACAATATTTTCCCTTTTCAGATTATTAGTATCATTATTTGAATGATTTTAATGATCTTACAAAGAGAAATCATTAGCACGATATCATGACTAATGACAATATTCAATTTTTTTTGTATAATTGTTTGCATCCTCTACTAGAAATGTTATCATAATTATTTAGAAACATATCTTCTTATAGAATGATTATCCATTGGCATCTATATAGAATATTGGATCATAAATTTAGAGATCAATGCATATCTATAATTTAAATTTAAGACATCAAGTAACATATAATTAGGATCTCTTTCTATTTTTATAATTCCTAACTAATATTAATATCCCTCTTGTCTAATATTCAAGACTAATAGAAATATATAAAACATTATCTTTTAAGTTCATTTATTCTCTTCATGTTATCAAAGCTCCCTTTAGAAAAGGATTAAAAATTTTGATCTTTTATATTTGTTTTATTAGAGACAATTTGTCCATCAATTAGTTATTTGATATATGTTGTGTTGAATTTTGTTTAATTTTACTTATTTTTATATGTTGAAATTGGTTGCGATCTAATTCAAATTTGATATGAATTGAGTGAACTCGGTGTGAATGTTGCTTGAATCTTAATTAGATTAATTTGTGAATGTGGCATAAACTTAAACAAGAAGCATTGTGCATGAAAATGACCATTATACAATTGCATATATTGACCAAGTCATGGTGGTGTAAGTTAAAGTTACAATTGTGACTTACATGCACGGTCTTGCATGTGTGAGTTACGACCGTGACTTAAATGCATGACTGTGTATGTGTGAGTCACGACCATGACTTAAAGACCCCCTTATTTCCTTCATTTTCCTTAATGTTTACTTGAGAGTTGCAGAGGTGGAGGGCACGAAACCCTATACTTAGTAGCATACTACAAATAGAAGGAGAGGGTGGCGACAAAGGGGACATCTTTCATTCACTCTTCATTCCACACATCACAGACACACTCATTCGGCTGGGACAAAAAGGAGAGATAGAGAGGGGGACGGAAAAATAGAGCTTCAACGGAGAGAAGAAAGAAGAGAAACAGAGGAGGAAGAGAGAAAAGTAGCAGAGAAAGTGAGCTCGAACCAAAGGCAGAAGGCGAGAGCCGACGCCAGAGAGGTGGGGTTTGACTGGATATCCATTGCCAGCTTCATCATTCAAGAGCCCATTCATTTGTTTATTCCTTTTCATCTTTGCTACTGTGTTGTCAAACATTTCTGTTGAACTACTTTATATTTTATCTATTGAACCCATTTTCTTTGTTAAAGATTGATAGTCCATTTGGTATTCACTATTTTATTGCTCTAATACTTTTGTTATTGTTGAACATGGGACTGAAGCATATGGAGATAATGAAATGTGTTTATGCTATGATGGGCTGATCTCTTTTCTTGAGGGTTAATGTAGCTATTTTAGTTAAATAAGCATGAATGAGGGATTGTGTTGTTGTCTTATGTTTGCTATAGTTTCTGAATAGAATGGATGTAATAGCATGACCAAACTTTGCATCATTAAACTAAGGACTAAGAGGTTTAATATGGAACTAGAGACTATAGATGCTTAGGTTAAGAATTAGAAATATATTAACTTAAGTGGTAATTACTAGTTGGGTTTTCATAATTAATTAAGATAATAACGTGTTGAATGCGAAAGCTAGATTTAGTCTATTATTCGAGTTGATCTTAGGGCCAAATTGTTAATTTCGGTAAGTAACTGTCCAATCATTGCTCCTTAATCATGCATAAGAGATTAAATTAGTGAAATTAATTCTCAAGAGTTTTCCACTTTGATTTCTACTCGTTTTTGCTTCCATTCAATTCAGTTTACTTTTTAGTTCAATTGCGAGATTTGCTTTAAAGTCTTTTACTCAACAATTCAGGATAGAGTATTTAGGATTGCATTGATTCATTTTTAATTCAAATAATTTTAGTTAACTAATTTCACCTCCATAGGAGAAGATCCTGAGTAATCACTACAACTATCTCGTATATTTGCGAGTAGGATAGCCTAGGTCTTTTTATAACTTTTTGGGCACAACAATATATACTAAACTCTTTTACTCTTCAAACTCATCACAACAATACAAAATGTGTCTATAATCTCCTCTACACACTCTCCTGTACACTGTTAGAAGTCATTATCAAAGTTCAATTTATTTGTTTAGAGTAAGAAGGCAACCTAAATGATATTGTTTTATAAGCTTTAAAACTAAAATGATGTTGTTTCTTATTATAGTACTCTTATTCTGCTTGTTGCAACCACATGACCTTTAACTCCTCTATATTTGACTTCTTCAACAATATTTTAAGTTTACATATTGTTTATTATATTGTTAATTATATTATACATGTTCAAAGTGGCATCATTCAAACACCCAAGTTATTCTTGCCTAATACCTTTCTTATTTCCAAATATTTTAATATCATCTTTATTGGTCAATTATGTAAACTTGATGTTAACATTTTTTTTGAGTCATGAATATACTATGTCGAATCCATAAAAAAACGAAATTCTTGGGATAAGGCGTAAGATTGGATGAATATTTAAACTTATTTCTCTTTTCCTTCCATATAAGATTATTATTTATATTGTTAAATGTCATCCTTAACACTTTCGTCTTGGTCATCTCTTCAATATTGGACTTGGATCTTTAATGATTCTTTAGATCATGTTAACCTTGAAAACTTTGATTGTGTTTCATGTCAACTTTAAAAAAGCCATACATTAACTTTTCTTGATGCTGACTATATTTCTTTATCATTGTTTATATTTGAAGACGTGCTCTTAATGGCACTAAAGGTGGCTTGCGATATTATGTGATCTTTGTTGATGGTTTTTTTTTCAAATATGTATAGATTTACTCCTATGTCACAGGTCCAAATTATTATCATTTATTTCTTACTTTGCAAATATGATTTAGACTCAGTTTTATTGAAAAATTAAAATATTGTGTATTGATAATGCTATTAAATGTAAAAATAAATCCTTCACCCATTTTCTTGATCAATAAGGAATTATCATTTAAAGGTCTTGTCCAAGTGCCTTCCCACATAATGAATGTGTGAATTGAAAGTATAGACACGTTCTAGATACTATATGAACTCTCCTTATCTCTTGCTCTTTTTCACAAATCTTTTAGAGAGAAACTAATCTTACTACTGTCTATACTATAAATCTTATCTCCACTCTTATGATAGGTAATATTTTTTTAATGAATGCTTATATAATTGCTCTTCTAACTATCAATGTTTCAAAGTCTTTAGTATTGCTTGTTTTATTCTTTTACAATGATATGAATATGCTAAATTAGAACCATGAGCACAATTACATTGCTTTTTTTATATATCATAAAATAAATTGGTATAGGTGTTGAGATCCTTTACCTCAAAGACTTAGTATTTTTCATCACTGTGATCTTTTGGGAATATAAAATGTTGTCCCCTCTTCTAAAATTCTAAGTCATTGCATGCTCTCATATGTTTCTTTCTGATCTAACCATATCTTCATTCCCTAATATTTCTCTTATAAGTTCATCATGTAATAGTTTTGGTTGTTCCAACACTCACACCTAATCCAGTTATATCTTATACAGTTTTGGATCTATCAACTCCTCCATGTATATCCTTCTTTATCTACTCACTCATCAAAACTTTTGGTTTTCCACCCAATCCTTATCATAGTGATCAAGTAAGTCACCCTTACATTCATCTTAGAGATTTTCATGTTTATTCTACTATTACCTCTATGTATGAACCTCACAACTATCACAAGGTAAGATTTGTCCCTCTATGATAAAAAGCAGTAATAGAAAAATTACAAACACTTACTATTATCAGTATTTAGGATATGGTTGATTTATCTTCAACAAAATCTACTATTAGTTGTAAATGGGATAGTAAAATTACGGCTCAACTCGTTGGATCAATTAAGTGTTATAATTCCTAACTTATTGCTGTTGGCTTTACCTAAGAGCAAGGAATTGATTATAAGGGGACACTTTCTCATCTAATTTGTTTAACATCAGTATAAAGTCTCATTGCTATTATTGCTAACAATCACTAGAAATTACTTCATATGAATATCAATAATGTCTTCCTTAATAGAGATCTTCTAGAGGAAGTAAATATGCAATCTTTAATTAATTATGATCATTTATCCAATAAGGTTTATTGTCCTTTCAAAATCGTGTATGGGATAAAATAAGCTCCTCGCACATGATTTGCAAAATTTAGTTCTACTATTGGCTACCTTAGTTTTCATTCTAGCTATTAAGGATCACGCCTTATTCCTTAAAAAAAAGATGTAGAATACATTCCTTTTCTTCTCTATATTAATGACATGATAATTACCAATGATGATACTTAAGTTATCTCCACTCTCAAATCATTTCTCCATCAATAATTTGAGTAGAAGAATTTCAATAATTTAAGTTACTTTTTAGGTCTTAAAGTTTCCTCTAATTCCTCTAGTAATCATTTATAACAATCTAAATATGCTACTGATCTTATCTCTCGTAATAAAATTATTGACATTAATACCCTTAACACTCTACTGGAATTCAATGTTCATCTTTCAGGTACTATCATGACTCTTCTCAATGATAGTACTCCCTATCATTAACTAATTGATAGCATTACTTGTTTGATTATCACTCATCTCAATATTGCTGATGTTGTTCATATTTTCAGTCAAGTTATGACTGCACCTCATATGACTCTCTTTTTAATTATTTTCACGTTTTCCAATACAACAAAAGTATTTTATTTTATGGTCTTCACTTCCCTAACTCATTCCTACTAAAGTTGAGAGTATACTCTAATATTGATTTTAGTTGGAGAATGCACTAATCGCCACTCCATAATTGTCTATTATTTGTTTGTTGATACGTCTATCATGTATTAGCATATTAAGAAACAAACATTAATTGCTCACTCTAATACAAAAGTAGAATATCAAACTCTTACCGACTCTACTCTTGAGCTCTTATAATCATGATGGTTGCTTTAAAATTTGAGTGTTACCTCCTCCCTTGTAATTTCTCTTCATTATGACAATCAAAGTGTCATTCAATTTGGTCACAGTGACATCTTTCATGAAAGTATTAGACATGTTAAGATTGATGTCATTTAGTGAGGCATCATATATGTCAAGACACAATCCAACACAGTTCCATCTCTTCACAAACTAAAATCGCATATATATTCATCAAACCACACTCCTCTCGTCATTTTCAAAATCTTGTTTACAAATTTGGAATATTAAATTCTTTACTGTCTTGAATTTGAGAGAGATCTTAGCATACTGGTAAAATATCATATCTTAAATATAAGAATTAATATATAATTAATATATAACTGTAGGTTACATATAAGTGATTGAGTAAAATGTGATTAAGAATTGACTAAGGTTTCCTTTCGTTTTTTTAATGATGCCTAACTAATGTAAATACCTCCTCTTATATAATGTTTAACATAGAAAATACAAACAACATTTTCTCTTAAATTATATTCTTCTCTTCACATCTAAAATAAAACTTTTGTGTTGGTTTAAACTTAAACCAAAAAGGTGTCTCCGTATGTGATGGTAGTTAGACAACATGAACGGACACAAGATGAACAACCATATATCATAACCTCCGTCGGTTATGTTTATTCTCATATAAAAGGAGGAAGTTGGCTGGTGAGAGTTATCTTTCTTAAGACATCAAATACATCAAAAAGTTTTTGGTTCTCTTTGTCTCTGCAATTTTGCAAAATCTAAACGAAAGAGAAAAACTCTTTTCTTTCTTCCTCACGTGAATCACACCATCAAGGGTTAGAGTTTGGGGCGTAGATTAACGATGACTTTAGTATCCAACCGTAAAACGTGAATTAGCAAACAAAAAATTGATCGACCGCTTTCGCATTAGGGTCAGTCCTTGTAAATCTATATCGGTATCAGAGCCAGTATTACATTTGCATCATATTTAGAAAAAATGACTCATGATTTGCGATTTTTATTTGTTCACGAAAATTGCATGAGTGTGTCATTTTATTCACTGTGAAAGTGGATAGAAGAGATACTGGTTCATTCACTGTCAAAGTGGACAGAAGAGATGCTGGTTTTCGTTTTATGCAGTAAAATGCATGAAAAGAATGGAGAGTGTGCATTAAATGCACAAATAACAAGTTTTTGTGCATTTCGTTTTTAATGCATGAAAAGAACACTGTAAATAGGAGAGTGTGCATTAAATGCATGAATAACAACTTTTTGTGCATTTCAGTTTTTGTGCATGAAAAGAACACTGTAAATTTCGGTTTTTGTGCATGAATAACAAGAACCCTTTGGCTTTACTGTGAAATTAGTTTCACAGAAAAGACTCATTATATACATATGCGTTAAATGGTTTTCAAAGCAATTCTTAAATGCTTGTTTAATATTTATACAAATGCATTTAATGCGTTAAATGGTTTCACAGAAAAACATCCACGCAGAGGCTTGAAACTTCTCATTTTTTGTTTGTTTCAAACGTTTGCGCATTAATAGTTGTTCATGCACAGTAAAAAAGTTTTTGACAAAAAACTGAAAACGTTCTTATAAGCATGTAACATTATGCAAATAAAGCTTTGTTTATTCTGTTTGTGCATTCAAAATGTGCCATAAAACTAAAACATGCGTGAGTTTATCAGAAACACGCATGAGTTTATATTAGTAAATGGCTTTATTTGTAAATATTTTTTTGAAAAGTGATATGATCACTAACGTTATTAAAATAAATTGTTATAAATTCATGAATGTATTTTCATATAATATAATTTGAAATATTCCATAAATATGTTTTATGGGTAAT